>JAYMSF010001690.1:0-11521 GCA_036897335.1 Silene vulgaris
TAACTTGGGTGTAATTTAAAAAAAAAATTTGACGTGGGAGTTGATGAAAAAATCGTGATTTAGCGTGGGAGTAATTAATAATTTACTCAAATGTTTATGCGGTTATTGACCAATTCCTTTGAGAAACAATCATTATATAATGATTTATTTATGTATATGTTGGACCAACAACTCGGTAGCAACAAACAAGTTTGGTCTTGTTTTTTTCTTTGGACAACTTCTGGGCTTGCCAACTTCTGTTTAGTGGGCTTATCAAAGCATGAGTCCAATTTGGACTTGGCACCGTTACTCTTGGACAAGCCATTTGCGTCCCACACTTCGTCTTTTTCGAATGGACCGATTTTATATTTTGGCAAGATGGACTAAATATCGTCATATTTGTTCGGACTAAAATCTACCGACCCATTTCTAAATCGATAAATTCTCGCATAAGTCAATATTTGACATTGACTTCATTTTAAAAATGTACGACACATTTTTGTGTCTACATACCTATACATTCCCGATACGAGCATGCCCACAACGATAATGTTGACCGGTAGCTAAACCTTTATCTGCTTCCAGCTGAGTTTTTCTACCGGAACAATCCCGCATATACTGAATGCAACTATGATTACAGTGGTGATGAAGTTCTGCATCAACGTCAATGAGTTAACCTTTAACGGGTAAAAATTTGAATGTAAGACATGTTTAACTGAAGTTCCAATTTTGTAGTGCAGCAATTGAGATACAACAGCAAAATGCACCTGATAAAACATCAATGAGATTCCTGCATTGAAGTTGCATGTTATTGGAAGTTTGGAACTACTTTGTTCAGGAGTATCATGCTACATGAGGAAATGTGTTCTTATTTGTGTTTCTATATAGCACCAGTTGACAGTGAATATCCAGTGAATTATCACAAAAATTGAAGACGGTTTGTTGGGTTGATTATTCACCTAATCCTTCCGGCTCAAATAAATATGTGTCGATTATTCAGTTTTTCTTTTTCTTGTACTAAGTCGCTCAAAGGATGGCTTAACATTCAACTGACCCTAGTCCGTGTTTACCAGTTCAAAAAAAAAGCCAGATTTCTTTTTTCCAGAAAGGTTGCATTCACGAGAACTACGATTTTCATAACTTTTTAAACTCGTAAAATGAGCAATGGTTAGTCAAAACTTTCTTGTTCAAAAAAAGAGCACACCTACCATGTTAAAAAGCTGAGGAATATCACGTAAAATTTCCACTGTCCATCGAAATCAACGGTCCAAAACTTCTCTAATCACTTGTAAAAATCAGATCGAACGGCCTTCATTACATTTTAAACTAATCAAGAAATAAGAAAATAAAAATAAAAATAAAAATCAACTCTTATCCTTCGAATTATCCACTAAACAATCCTCCAACAAAATTGGTCATAGTTTATGATTTTCTAAAATCCCCAAATTCTAGGGTTCCATTTTTTCCGACATGCAAGCAATTGTAGATAGACCGTTAATCTACACTCGATTATACTCAAATCCTTACTATAAACCTAATTATCACACTCAATCTTCATCAATTTCATTCTCGAAGAATAATTTTTCATCATCTTCTTCTTCTCGATTGTTACCGTACTTTCGACAACCTAGGGTTTCGAAATTTAGGGATTTTTTGAGCTTATGGAGCAAACGAGAGTATCGAAATGTTCGAATTCGCGCTAATGGCGATTCTCCGGCGAGTTCGTCGCCGGAAAACACCGATCCTCCGCCGAGAAACTCGCCGGAAAATACGCCATCGCCGCCGTCGAGAAGAGAGAAAGAGAGTAAAGGTAAAGGTTGGTTTAATGGCGGCGGAAAGAAGTGGAAATGGCAGCCATTGATACAAGCTCAAGAAATTGGTGTATTACTTCTTCAATTAGGTATAGTAATGTTTGTTATGCGGCTTCTTAGGCCTGGAATTCCGTTACCGGGTTCCGAACCGCGACCTGCTACGACGTTCGTTAGTGTTCCGTATAGTGAATTCCTGCATAAGATTAATAGTGATCAGGTTCATAAGGTGGAGGTTGATGGTGTGCATATATTGTTTAAGCTGAAGAGTGAGGTGGAAAGTGAGATTAATGGTGGTGTGAGTGGTGTTGAGGAGTCGGAAACGACGTCGTTGTTACGGAGTGTAGGGGCTACTAAGAGGATAGTGTATAGTACTACTAGACCTGCTGATATTAAGGCACCTTATGAGAAGATGCTTGACAATCGGGTTGAGTTTGGGTCGCCTGATAAGCGGTCAGGCGGGTTTTTTAATTCCGTCTTGGTAAGTTGGTTTGGGTTCGGTTTATGTAATGATAGTCATTTTGATACAATGAAAGTTATATGATTGACTTCTCTAAATTGCCATCAATGGCGAAGCCTGTAGGAGAGGGTGGATTAGTAATGTGGTATAGTATGACCTGTAAAACAATCGAAAATATTAATTAAAGATTCAATCTTTGGATGTGTAGAGGGGCGGTAGCCCCCAATTGTTCCACTCTGCCACTGAGATTCACAGTTTGTTTAAATAAGCTGGAAATGTTAAGCTTGTAACATGAGATGATTAATTCTTGAATGCCTACCCTTATTAGACTGTTTCGAACTGAAATGTCTGTTTTTAACAGCTGTTCACTATGTTTGGGAGAGACTACGATTTATGCAAAAAGATTAGTGATTTTCCCAGCTTTTGATATGATGATCAATTGGCTCTCGATTTGGCTTTTAATAGTAGATGTTAGAAATGTTGGGTGTGATCATGCCTCGTAAATGAGTTGGAAAGGATATAGTAGAGTGCTTTTGGCTAAATTTGCAAAAGAATTGGTAATGTGAGTTATTTGCAATCACTTCAAGGAATAATTCACTGTTTAGGTACCTTTCTAGGGCCTCTGTCCGATACTTAAAAATCCGAGTACATTATTCATTTTACTCCTGTACTAGATACTGATAGGATGGTGTTTTTATCTCGATACACTTTCTAGTCAGGGCATGACTATTAGTCTGCTACCCTTGTTCGTTGAACTACGGTGAAACTTTGAGATTGCAGTTGATGTAAGATTTGAATTTAAACGTACTAAATGTTGAATATCTTTCTCTTTCTCTGTGTCAGGCAGCTTTTTAGTATAGATTTATTTACATCGGTAATGGTGTTTTTATTTATGAATTGGTTTGGAGTAAATGTAATGTGTGTAAGCTGGTAGGAGTAGGACTTGGTTTTCTGTAATTATATGAATGGAATTATCTCATGAAAGATTTTGAGACTTGGCCCTAATTTCTTCTCCCAGCAGCAGGCGTCCATTTTTCTGAAAGTATCTGGTTATCACAATTTCTTAAACCACACATCTATTTGTTACACTTGTAAATCTGGACTTTTGACTGGATGCTGTTTCCTTAACCTCTTCCCAAACTTGAAATGTGTGTTCCCAATGTGTCCTATTGAAGGTTGTACTATGATTTACAGCAAGGGGTCAATTTGCTTTAGTTGGTTCTTTGGTATTACCATGCGAGGCTTATAAATTTATAATGCTGAAAAGATACCTGGTGGCTACCTGCTTTTTTACCTTATAAAGCAAACTTCTAGTCCCTTAAATTTATCGTCTGTATTTTTTCATGGTATGCACCCATTGGCAGATGTTTTATTTCTATTACAAGTCATCTTTAAAGTATAAACAATCTCCCAGTGTTCTTATACATGTGTACTTGACCTTCTTAGCCTACCATAAGCAGGAGGCTTTAAGTAATTGTTGTAATGTTGTAGTTTGTGCGCAAGAGAAGAGCTTTATCTCTGTGCCTCTCTTTTTTTGTTGGTGATTATATTTTGGGCACGTCTTTATTTTATGCCTCATAAATGAAGAATCTTGTCTGGTTACTTAAGCTATGTTTCTGTTTAATTTGTTTGCTTCATGGTTTAATTCAATGCATTTTTTTGCTTCTCATTTGATCTCTCACCTGCAGATAACGTTATTTTATGTTGCTGTCCTTGTTGGACTTCTTCAACGATTTCCAGTAAACTTTTCACAGGTATGTTTTTTTTTTTCTTGTCTCACCTGCCTTGCGCTTCTTTTATCTTGAAAGCTTTTAAAAAGATTTGTGAGAGAACCGAGTACTGTACCCCTTCTTTAAATTGTCTGTTGTCTATAATATGTTCAGCAGACAACAGGTAACCTTAGGACCCGCAAACCAGGGAGTTCTGGTGGTGCAAAAGTCTCTGAGGTGGGAGAAACCGTGACCTTTGCAGATGTTGCAGGTGTTGATGAGGCTAAAGAGGAATTAGAAGAAATTGTGGTATGTGTCAGACTGTGAACTGTAAAGAAAGTATTGTTCATTGTTTAGGAAGGGTTTGAAATGATAGGCTTTTTTTTATTTACTGTGCAGGAATTCCTTAGGAACCCAGACAGGTACGTACGACTTGGAGCGCGTCCTCCTCGTGGTGTGTTACTGGTAAGTCAGTTTACAATGTTTGGGTTACATGTACTACTTGAAAGTAAGATTTAAATAGGAACTAATCCTGATAGTTTTGGGTCTCCGCTTGTTTTTCTGTTAGTATAAACCTTTTTTTTATAATTTGTATTTCTTTATTTAAGGGATGGTGGTACAAATAGGATAGGCATTTTTTAAAGTATTATCATTCGACATTCATGTTAATTTTCAATAACTAGTCCCCATCATCTGATGATCTGACGGTTCATTGGTACAAATGTTTCTGAGCAGTTATCTATTTCATCACTATTGTGAATGTTGTTTTGATAGTATACAGAAACTCTGTTCAGGATATTTAATTACTTAACCTTAGTGCGTCCTATTGTTTCTACTACCTTTCTATTAGTTTAGGGTTGTGTTTTCATTTTGCAATTTACAATCTTGTACCAAGAGAGCTCTTCAGAACCCTCATCTCTCTCCCCTAGAATCCTAGATCTTGTCATCTTTGTCAAATATTCTTGAAGAATTCTGGCTTTCCTCTGTGCTATTTATGAGATTATGTTTGAGCGTTGATCACAAAGGAATGACTTGCATATCCTTGCAGGTGGGTCTTCCTGGGACAGGTAAGACTCTTCTGGCAAAGGCTGTCGCGGGGGAAGCGGAAGTTCCATTTATTAGTTGTTCTGCCAGTGAATTTGTTGAACTATATGTTGGCATGGGAGCATCGCGAGTGCGAGATCTTTTTGCTCGAGCAAAGAAAGAAGCTCCATCAATTATTTTTATTGATGAGGTTAGACTGATGACCTGCTGTGATGATGGAATTCGACATCTTATTCTTGGAATCTGATGATTTGCGTTTTACCTTGTTGCTCTGTACAGATAGATGCGGTTGCAAAGAGCCGTGATGGGAAGTTTCGAATTGTAAGCAATGATGAGCGAGAGCAGACTTTGAACCAGTTGCTCACGGTAATTCTCCTGCTGATTCTCTAACTGGTTTCTGAAAGTCTTGATGCATTATCAGTTGATTAATTGTCGTCTGCTGTCTTGCAGGAAATGGATGGATTTGACAGCAACTCTGCTGTAATTGTTCTTGGAGCAACTAACCGCGCTGATGTCTTGGACCCAGCTCTTCGTAGACCTGGAAGATTTGACCGAGTGGTTCAGGTCTGTCTTGGCGCTTCTCACCTTGGTGTTTGGCTGTATTCTCAATCAAATTTAAATCTTTTAACAAGAAGTATTCAGCATATCAAAACATATGTACTTCTCAGGTAGAAACACCAGATAGGATAGGGAGAGAATCCATTCTAAAAGTGCATGCCTCCAAAAGAGAACTTCCTCTAGCAGATGATGTTAATCTGAGTGATATTGCCACCATGACAACTGGTTTCACAGGGTATGTGTTTGTGTTTTCTCGATCTCATCTGTTATTGTGGCTTCCTTTACTTTTTATTTTAATTTATTTTAATTTTCAAATGCTGTTTCATGAACTTTCAGGGCAGACCTTGCCAATTTAGTAAATGAAGCTGCTTTGATGGCTGGCAGACAAAATAAAGTTATTGTGGAGAAAGTGGATTTTATTCAAGCAGTGGAGCGGTCAATAGCGGTACAAGTGCTTCCTCTTAGTTTCTCTATGTTTGTCCTGTACCGGTGTCATGGTTAATGTTCCTTTACTTGTGGAAAGACCAGTTTGTCAATGGCACTGAAAGAGTTAATATACACTATCATAATACTTCATATATGTTTACGAGGCTCTTAATAGGTTTCCAGTGTTTTTTTTTTCCTTGGTAAGCTTTAGAACTGATTTAGATCTCTTGGTGCAGGGAATAGAGAAAAAGACGGCCAAGTTAAAGGGGAATGAGAAGGCTGTTGTTGCACGTCATGAGGCGGGGCATGCTGTGGTAGGGACTGCAATTGCTAACTTACTGCCCGGCCAACCCCGAGTTGAGGTATCAGCATCTCCGCTTCGTCTCTCTTCATTCTATGGTTTACAATTGATGAGAAACACTACCTTTTAATAATAAGTTCTTCCCACATGTTTACTGACTGGATACCTTACCATGCATACTTTTATTTCTTCCTCGATTGGTCAATCTAACTGTTCCATGCCTTTCTATTCATGCAAGTTTCTGACTCTCCTTTTTGAGATTCATAAGTTCATCCCACATGTTTGATTTGTTGGAGTAATGTCCCTTAACAATAGCGCAGTAAACTATATAATCTTTTTCTGTATATGCTACTCAGTCATGGATAACTTAGAGATCATATAAATCGGAATAATTGGTTGGTCAATTTTTTTTGCTACAAAATAGTTATAGCCTTGGCTATTCTGCTAAGTATGTCCGACCCAATTGAGTCGCAATAACACACTTGGATATAGTGTTAGACCCATATTATATATGGTAGTAGTTGACTATGGAAATTATCGGTAAGTATAGATGTTGTATACTAATATTAGAACCAATTAGGGCTAGAGCTGATTATTCTTGCTCTTAGCCAAAAGGCCAAGAATTCAAGAAAGGTACTAGACCTGATTTATTCATTGTGGCTTGTAGAGAAACTGTGCTCCCAGAACACCGCAAGTGGCTGGTTCCCTTATGGTATTTTAGGGAGAATTTTGGTCTAGAACCATTTAGGGCTTGACCGGATGTATTCATTAAGTGTGTTTTGTAGAGAAACTTGGCTCCCAAAACACCATTAGTGGTGCCGGGTATTTTAGGAGGATCTTGGTACAGGTGGAATTAGGAGTTTGGACATTCGTCATTGCTACCTAATTGGAGTTATATGAGAATAGAAAACAAGAGAGCTTTCTCACCTACGGAGTATATAATAGTAGGGCCATTTGGCCGGCCACCACATAATTTAAAAAAAGAGTGATTTTTCCTCTTTGGTTTTTATTGAGTAGTCCTTGAGAAATATTCAAAGCAGAAAACCTCTAGTGTTCCAACAAATCATGAAAAGGGATCCTAAGGTTTGGTTTGGGAAGCAACATTTCGGGTTAACGATCTCAACAAACCAATGTTTGTAATTTCTAATTTGGCAGAAGCACAGAGAATCTCCTGTTATTCTGTGCCTGTGTCTGAACACTTTTGTTTTCTTTTTGCTGTGGGTGTTCATTAGAGCTTATGAAGAATCCCTTTGATACCATATTTCTAGCTTTTTGCTGTTTTTGGTCACCAGAAGCTGAGTATATTACCCAGATCTGGAGGTGCATTGGGCTTTACTTACACCCCTCCCACAAATGAGGACAGATACCTTCTATTTGTGGATGAGTTGCGAGGACGGCTAGTTACACTTCTTGGAGGACGTGCAGCAGAAGAATTTGTTTATGCTGGGCGTGTTTCGACAGGTGCATTTGATGATATAAGGAGAGCAACTGACATGGCGTACAAAGCTATAGCCGAGTATGGCCTGAGTCAAACCATCGGTCCTGTGTCGGTAGCAACCCTTTCTGCCGGTGGAATTGATGACTCTGGGTCTGCACCTTGGGGAAGAGATCAGGTTAGGTTTGCAGTTTGCTGCATTTACCTCCTGTCCTCTTCAAATTATGGAATTTTTAATATGTCAACAACTGATTTAAATTTGAAAAAACAGGGGCATCTTGTTGATCTTGTTCAAAAAGAGGTAAAGTTGCTCCTGCAGTCAGCTCTTGAAGTGGCTTTATGTGTTGTTCGTGCTAATCCTACTGTTTTGGAAGGACTGGGTGCCCATTTGGAAGGTAATGTCTCTGTTGCATGCTGATATTTTGTTTGTTTGTTTGTTTGCTTGTAGATTGTCCTTAACTTTAAACCGAATTTTCTAAGCGTAGTGCTGTACTATAACGATACTACCTTCATTTCATTTATATTGTCTGCAGTTGACTTCGATTTCAACTGATTTTAATTCTGACCGTTAACTTGTCCAAATAAATATCAGCAGATTTGGAAAGTAAAATTTGTTACGTACATTTGAAATATCAAAACTACAATTTTCATATGAATATATTGCATCATTTTTGAAATGTTTACCTATTGCCTATTTATATCTCGAGAGAATATAGTCGTGGGTTGTCCACTAATGTTAGATGTGACACTATAAAATTAGTGTATTTTATTTGCTGAGTTTCTGGCTTTCTGCATTCCTTTCTGTTCAATTGTGTATACAAGTATATGAAGCCAGTCTTAAGGCTTCAGTTGGTTGGGTGGTGGTGTTTATGGCGTCATCAATTTTGCTAGTGGTAATGGTGTTATATATTGTTATGCTAAGAAAGTTGTGGCTGCCTCCGTTTTTTTTTTTTTTTTTTTTTTTTTCAAAAGTTCATATTTTCTCTGTTATCCTTTTATCTTTATCTTTTGTTTTTCTAGTGCTCCTAAAGCTCTGTGTTTCAGTCGTGACACGAATTCTTGTATGAGACCGTCTCTCATCGTCTCATGTGTGAGACTGTTAGATGAGAACTATTAAATAAGAATATTTGAGTTTGGCTCACTTTAAGAACTGAGACGGCCTCAAACAATACTTTGTAAAATTGTGCTTGCCTGTCTTTTTCTTCTGAACTACATAATGATCTCTGGGGGAATTTGAATGTATGCTTCAAATTAATGATCGAAGCCTGCCTGTTGTGTAGAGAATGAGAAGGTAGAAGGTGAGGAGCTACAGAAATGGTTGAAATTGGTGGTTGCTCCTGCCGAACTCTCTCTTTTTGTTCAAGGCAGACAAGGCTCTTTTCTTCCACTACCAAGTCTACAACCACTACCCGAACAGCTACTATAGCATTCTATCCAGCATTACACCCTCAGTAACTGAACGATGAAAATAGGTTGTATACACTTCTGCATTACGTCTTTTTCGCCATTTCGCTCTACACACATCATTGCCCTAATTTTAAGGGTATATTCTTGGCAAAATTTTCAATTGCGCCTTTAGAAATGTAATTCTAGGAGAACAGCCTGAACATAAGGGTAGAAAATGGCAAGCGAAAGCAGAAGATCGCCTCTGTACAACTTCAGAATTTATTTGTACATGTAATATCATTGTTGATTATGCTTATTTGTATATACTCACTTTACATAGTTACAAAGTATGGAAATATCATTCTCATATTTTCAATCAGTTTCATGAGTATGACTCGCATCCTTTTCAGCTTTTTTTTCGGCTTTTACTTACTTTTTTTTTTTTTCAGTGGAAACTTTGATGTTGTGGGATTGTGTGGTAGATGATATTTTCCTAGATGATTTAAAAATCTCTGTTAGCATCAAGTATTATTGTAGCTATTTTGGAAGTGGCGGGCCTGGAGGAGTGCAGGCCTGAAGGCTACTTGACCCCGTCCCTCGCCTGGTTGATAGATCCCAGATGTCATGGTTTTTGAGGTCTTTTTCCCACCTCGAGATAAAATATACTGTACTCATTTTGTTCCAATCATTTGCTTATCTTTTTTATTCTTTGTCAAAAAGTTTTTTTAATGAAAGGTAAACAAATAAGCGGGACATGGGAGGAGTACATAATAATTACTCGTTTGAAAACCATTAGGATTGGTTGTGTGATTGAATGTCCAGCCCAGGACTAAGAGGCTAGAGATACTGTTCGTCATGGTTTAACTTCAAACGTCCATAGCCATTGTAAATTTGGTCACATTGGTTCAAACTTCAAATGAAGAAGCGATAATATGTGGAGTAGTTGATAAAAATGAATTCTGTCCTTGGAATGAGTCTCCTGATTCGCGAGAAACCGTCTTTTCCGAGGTTGGGGGTGTTAGAATATTAAGGCGGTGGGAGACAAGATGAGACGCAAAGTAATTAAAACCGAATCGCAAGCACAAGTGTAAGCAAAATTACTAGTGACAAACGCATACTCAACTACCTCAAGCAATCAAGCATCATGAGTATAATACAATTAGTTTAATTTGTCATAGAAAGTTTACGTAATTGTATAATTTAAGGTTTGCATAGGATATTGCCCTCTTGGTCTTGTTTATGCACCATTTTGTACTTGAAAATAAAAAATGGTGTGCGTAATGCGTTTGGTACGATTTGATGACCAAGTTATCATCAAATCATTTTTTGTTACCGTGCTAGTTTTAGTTTAATCGTTACCTTTTTTTGTTGTCGTCGCAAGTATCTTAGAAGAATATGCTTCGAGTACAATATAAAAAAAATGACTGTTTTTTATGAGTTTATTTCTTTGGTGGGAGTGGGACTAGGTAGCTCTCGGGGTAAAAAGAATAAAAAAAACACGTGTTAAAATTTAACGACTTTATTCAAATAAATTGGATAAATTTTGAAGTTGTTTGAATAAAGAGGATGAAAGTATAATGAGCTTGTCTTTTGTAAGTCAAGATAGTTGTATAGCGGATAATAAAATATCAATAACTACTAAATAGTTTGAATATGTACTCGGACCTCAGAAAGAAAAATTTTCGATCACTAACACTTTTATTAGTGTATATGGAGTACTAATTATAAACATGTCAAAATTGACCTGTCTCGAATAATCCGGCATCCGAACTGAGAACTTGAGCTTGATCTGAAACCTAAATTGACCTGTCCAATATGACCTGACCCAATTTTCTTTTTTTTGTTGCACACAGATCTTTATTCAAAATAGCTTAATAGTAATATTACCCGAATGACCCCAACACCACCCGATTTCACCTGAATTCTGGCAGACTCGAAAATGACCCAATCCAAACTGATCCAACACGTATTCAACCTGCTTGACCCATTTATCAAATCTAGTTATCTATATACTGAATTGAGTGTACCCAAATTAATACTCTAGTGAATTGATCCAACTTCGTATGAATTATTATGATCTTTACGATTCCAACAATACTCTAGTGAATTGAATAGTTGAATCTAATAAAGGAAGGTAATCATAGGATCCATGAGAAATGGGAAAAAATATCTGAAAAATGGCCCACATTTATAAGAGGCCAATAACTCAACACAATAAGCCATTCACTGCAGGCTCCTTTTCTGCTGAGCCAACTCCTTCACTCATTCTTGATTTGTTTCTTTTTGTTTTCCTTTTTTTCAAATAAAATAATACTCCCTATTTCCTTTATTGTTCCCTTTTCATTTTTGCCCAAAAATTAAGAGAATTAATTTGGACCACACAATATACACGACCCCACATATAATTGATTTTTG
>JAYMSF010001691.1:0-11520 GCA_036897335.1 Silene vulgaris
ACCCTACCTTAAATCACAAAAACAAGAATTAAAATTTAAAAAAAAAAACCACTAAAAGAATACCCATAAATAGATTGATATACAACATTATGAGACGGGGGACGGATGTATGCAGCCTTACCCTTATGTTTCGAAAAGACCCAAAATAAAAGAATACTCACAAACAAATAAATTGACAAATACCCCAAATAATAAAAAAGAAGAAGAAGGGAAAGGGAAAGGGAACAAACATGTCAGCAGATTGTTGAACCTCTTCAGCAGCAGAAAAGAAAGAATCTTTTTGCCATAAATCAAATGAATTTGCAACCAACATCTTTCTAATTTATTTATTATTATTAACAAAAACCAATATAATCTTTTAGATCAAATTAATCCCAACAACCCAGCCGAGATAGTAATAATATGTAAGAATTAACGGATGGAAGTATTATGGTTAAGGTTGCTTCCCTTCTTCCTCTTCCTTACGTTTGTTGAAGAGGAGAAGGAAAGAAAAGAAAGAGAAATTAAAATAAAAATAGAATTTGTAAAGAAAATGAGTTTGATAATTTCAGGTTAACAAATCCAAAAAGGAATATTCGGGTAATTTATGGGTTGTTTTATTTTGATTAATTTAAATTTAAATTAATGATGATCGGGATGGTGGCCGGTGGGGTATATGATGAGCTGCTTAAATGGTGATATTGCACTGTCGGTCTGGATTTTGCCTTGCTAATTAGAATTAGGAATACGTTTTATAATACTAGTCGTATAAGGACGACCTAACTTACACCCATGTTTTTTTAATGGACATGTTTTATCCATTGTGCGTTGTAAATAGACTATACTTATGATGTGGTTGCCACTAATGTGCTAACTTGGGTTGACAATGAGGAGTTATTGGTTCGGATTAAAGTTGAGTTATTTCTTGTGCCGATAATATATTACTAATAATACAAACTTGGCCCCTGAGCCAAGCAGTGGCGTTTCTCGGACATTTGGTATGGGGGTTCGACAAAAAAAAAAAATACATATACAAATAGGAAAATCGCGACGAGAATTGTGAGAACACAAGCAAAAGTGGAGGATACAGAGGCGAAAATTGAGAGAACACAAGCAAAAGCGGAGGAAAACGAGCAAAAATTGAGATAACACAAGCAAAAGTGAAAAATGTGTTGGTTGCTAGTTGAGTAGTGGGGGTCGAACTCCCATCTCCTAGTCCAAAAACCACTACACCATGCACTTTCAATGATTATTTAATACACTAAATTTTACAAGTCCGTGATCAGTGAGGGTTCAATTGAACCTCGTGGACCGTGATACCAGACAAGGGTGCATGTCAAGATTCAGCAGAGGTGCCAAACCTTGACACATGGCCGTCTGGGGTTGGGTTGGACCTAGCCCACCTGATCATTGACCAACTTGTAGAGGGAGGCGGGTTGGGTCAAAATGTCTCATGTCTGGCCTTTACATTTACTTTTATAGCCCTTATGAGGGTCATAAAGGTAAATATAAGGGCTAAAAGCTCTTATCTAGTGGTCTTTATAGCGAATATTAGCGATTGACGATTCAGTTCTTAAATTTTGTTGATAAGAAAAAAAAATTAGTGAACAATCTTTATCAAGGTAACTTTTGTTTGTTGTAAAACTTCCAATATAAAAGTGATAAAAAAAAAAAAAAAAAAATTGGCATGGATGTATAAACATTAATTAACGAGTGATGTTAGCCCTAGTCAATTATTAGTGCGTGTCTACGAGCCAGTTCCGTGAACAATGTCCCCTGGTATACATCGTCTTACGAAGGCTTTTTTGGGTGGGAGTATATAATTATATGTACTACTCGTAATTGTCTATTCGTTGAAATCAATAGACAATGTATTATTTCTCTTTTTAGGATGCATTACTACATGGAAAAAAATAATTAATTTTCTATTTAACAATACTCCGTCCATTTAGTAATACTTTTCATCTCGTATTTAACTATATGGATTTAGAAAGTACTCTGTAACATTATAAATAAAATCTTATGTTTTGTTCTTCTCATACTTCTTAGTTGGATTTTGTTAATGGATAGTATTAATAATGAGTCAATCATACACATTAATTTGTGATTATGAAGTGATAAATGTAGACCTTATATTTTAAGTTTAATTTCAACTCACTTATATCTTATGTTTAACTCAACTTTTATATTAAGCTCAACTCAGTTCAATTCCATTCTCAATTCATTTCAATTTCACTAAATTCAGCTCAACTCCAATATTGTTATATTTTTATATAAAATTATTGTTCAAATTAGTTCAGTTTCATTCAAGTTAAACTTAATTTCTTTTAGTTTTAGCTCAAATTATTCAAGTCAGTGTACTCGTTAAAATTGGATGGTCTTATACTCTTATCGCTCTTACTTGGGTATCTGAATACCGTTATTACTTGAGTATCAATTTATGCTGTTTTGAGACTCATTTCCAACTCATTGACTTAACTTCCACACTTCATTTGGATTCACCTGAAATCCAAACCTTAAAAACTCAAAACAAAACCTCTCAATCTTTCATCTCACCATCAAATTACGAAAATACAATGTCAACAAACGGTCAAGATTTTCAAATCCAAGAAGCCACAATCACATCAATCCAACAAGCCTTTTCCCAGAACAAACTAACTTCAACCCAACTAATTGACCACTACCTGAACCAAATCGAAACCTTAAACCCAATCCTACGCGCAGTAGTAGAGGTTAACCCCGACGCGCGGGGTATCGCCAAGCGAGTCGACCAGGAAAGACAGAAATCTTTCAAGAATGGGGTTAAGCTTGGCGCGTTGCATGGCATTCCGGTGTTGCTGAAGGATACTATAGGGACTTGTGATAAGTTGGGTACGACGGCGGGGTCGTACGCGCTTGTGGGTTCGAAAGTGGCGCGTGATGCAACCGTGGTAGAGAAGTTGAGGCAAGCTGGAGCTGTGATTTTGGGTAAGGCGAGTTTGTCGGAGTGGTATAAGATTAGGTCCATTGATCATCTTCCTAATGCTTGGTGTGCTAGAGCTGGCCAAGGACGGGTTAGTATCGTCTCGGTCATATATTTACCTATTCTATCTCTTCTATTTTGGGTGTCTCATCAATAATTTACCTTTTTATTTTGCGATTGCTTTTGATGAACAATTTGATCATTCACTTATCCACTTGTCATGGAATAATTGGCCATCTCTTTTTCTTTGGTCTTTGTGTCAAACCGAAGGTAAACAACGGGATTGATTGAGTACATTTTTTTTATATGTTAAATGAGTTCTACCAGCATTACAAATTTACAATGTATGGATTGGGATTCGAACCTGAGACCTGATTGACTGATCAGTACTTGATTAATCTCTAAACATGTAGAATCCTTACGTAAAATCAGCTGACCCATGTGGCTCAAGCAGCGGTTCCGCAATTTCCGTGGCGGCTAACCTGGTCACCGTATCACTCGGAACCGATACTCATAGCTCTATCATCTGCCCTTCTGACCATAACTCAGTTGTGGGGCTTAGGCCTACTGTCGGACTTGTTAGCCGAGCTGGTGTCATTCCCATTTCATCCCGGCAAGACACTGTTGGGTAAGCTCAAAATTTCCACATTACGATCATGTGGGTGTACTGGTGCTGTTAAACAACTACGCTTAAGGTAAATGATTATCTTGGGTGTAATGTATTTGCAGGCCGTTATGTAGGACAGTTTCTGATTGCGTTCATGTGTTGGACGTGATTGTGGGTCCGGACACTAGGGATGAGGAAGCAACATTGAGATCGTCTAAGTATATACCGCGAGGAGGGTATGCTCAATTTCTTAACAAAGATGGATTGAAAGGAAAAAGACTGGGTATTGTTAGGCATCCCTTTGTTAGCTCCCTACATGGATCCATTGTTGCGAAAACTTTTGAACATCATCTCGATATGTTAAGGTATTTACATCGAAACATCCCATTGTTAGCTCTTTGAATAAATCGATTTGTTAATTGCTCAAATTTGGGTCGTAAATGTGTATGAAATTGCAGGGAAAGAGGAGCGATATTGGTGGACAACCTTGAAATATCAAATGTTGATGAAATTCTGAACCCTCATCAAAGTGGCGAAATAACAGCAATGCTAGCTGACTTCAAGCACTCTATAGGCGACTACCTCAATGAGCTTGAATCTTCTCCTGTGAAAACCTTGGCAGATATCATTGCTTTCAATGAGAAAAATGCTGAACTAGTAAGGATCCAAGTTCCCTCTTCAGTCCTTGACCCAATTTCTTTTGAGTAGTCGGCCGACACAATATCTGTTAGTGAGTTAGTGGTTGAAACATTCTGTGTTTTCAGGACAAGTTAAACAGGTCATTGTTTTGGATACGGGCGAGTCATTTAGGGAATTAGGGTATATGCTTGCATTCAGGTCAGGTCAGGTTAGGTTGCATTATTTGGTTTGGTTGCGTTATATCTTGTCATTTTGGGTTGTGGTTCAGTTCTGGAAGATAAAGTTTAGGTCGAGTATTCAGGTTCAGGTCATATTCTGGTTATTCTTTTAGTCGAGGTTCTACCAGTTTTTTTCTTATCCTGCGATAGAGCGAGGTTGTAATCCTTGATGCAAAAAATACTTTGATGGTTAATTAGTCTCTCAAGTCTTGTTCTTTACATAATACAGGAAAAGACTAATGAATATGGACAAGATGACTTTATAAAGGCAGAAAATATGCAAGGAAACGAGGAGGAAATTGACAAGATAGTCGAGCATTTAGACAATCTTAACAAAGAAGGATTCGAGAAGATGATGGAAGAGAATGAGCTGGACGCAATGGTGACTCCAGGAACAAAGGCTATTCCAATTATGGCTATCGGAGGGTACCCCGGTATTACAGTCCCAGCTGGTTATGATGAGCATGGAATACCGTTTGGGATGCTGTTCTCGGGATTGAAGGGAACTGAACCAAAGCTGATTGAGATGGCCTATGGATTCGAACAGGCGACTCTGGCTCGGAAACCTCCCCTGTTCGATACACCTGAGTGGCATGTTGACAATTGACTACTTCACTATTGTTTATGTAATAGTCTCTAGTTTTCAGTCCAATGTTGAACATGTTGAGTTGTTGACATTTGACAACTTGTTGCATAATTACAAGAGTTTCCTAGTCCATGTTTTATTTCCTAGTCCATGCTGTCATTATCGTTGCTTAGACGGTTCGACCCCACACAAAAAGATGAAGCCTTTATATAACTCATCTCAAGACTCAATAACCACTCCAAAAATCAGATGCTACACAAAAAAATGTCCTTTAATCAGTTCAATAAA
The DNA here is from genome assembly GCA_036897335.1 of Silene vulgaris. NCBI lineage: Eukaryota > Viridiplantae > Streptophyta > Magnoliopsida > Caryophyllales > Caryophyllaceae > Silene > Silene vulgaris. The sequence goes on from JAYMSF010001691.1 coordinate 5,280, forward strand.
CTCGTAACAACGATCCTAATTCTACAAACCATGATAAAATCATGTTGTTTATCATCTAATCAACCCGAAAAATTCCAAATCCCAGAAGCCACAATAGAACAAATCCAAACAGCATTCCAAGAGAACAAGCTAACTTCTAAGGACTTGGTTGACTTTTACCTTACAAAAATAAACAACCTCAACCCAATTCTCCGGGCAGTAATAGAGGTCAGCCCAGACGCGGCCGAGGAAGCCCGAAAGGCCGACAAGAGGAGAGAAATAGCTCGAAATGGCGGTCACCGGACGGGTCATCCACATGTTGGGTGGTTGGATGGGATACCTATATTGATCAAAGACAACATTGGCACCAAGGATAAATGTAATACTAGTGGTGGGTCATATGCTTTGGTGGGGTCCATTTTGAGTAAAGAAAGTGGAGTTGTGAAGAGGCTAAGGAAGGCTGGGGCTATTATAATTGGTAAAGCTAGTTTGAGTGAATGGGCTCATTTTAGATCCTTTGCTATACCTAGTGGTTGGTGTGCTAGAGCTGGACAATGCTTGGTATGTTCTTTTTACATTTTTTTTTCGGAATAAAACTAGATTGATCCCCTCGAGTTAATCCCAAAGGAGATCACAGGGTTACAAAGAATATAAAAAGCTTATGTTCTCTGATATAATGGTGCAGAACCCATACAATATATCAGCTGATCCTTGTGGATCAAGCAGTGGATCAGCTATAGCAGTTGCAGCTAATATGGTAGCGGTTTCGCTAGGGACTGAGACTGATGGTTCAATCCTTTGTCCTTCCAATGCTAACTCTGTTGTTGGTATCAAACCAACTGTTGGCCTCACTAGTCGTAGTGGAGTCATACCCATCTCTCCTCGACAAGACACCGTAGGGTATGTACTACCTATTTCAACTATAAGAGCCGATACCACTTTAATTTCTGTGAAAGACTCGTATGATCGAATTTGTGAAATAAGGTCCTATGTTTGACTGTGTGTAATACAGGCCCATCTGTAGGACAGTAGCAGATGCAGTACATGTTCTTGATGCTATAGTCGGCTTTGACCCTGATGATTCAGAAGCAACCGGAAATGCTAGCAAATATATACCACCAGGAGGTTACATTCAGTTCTTAAATGTAGATGGCCTCAGATTAAAGAGACTGGGAATCATAAGACACCCTTTCTTCAATTTCGGTCACGGTTCTCCCCAGGACAGAGCTTTCTTACAACACTTCCAAACGCTAAGGTAAATCAAAATCAACCCACTGAACTAGGGCCAGAGACTCACAGACATATATTATACTGATGATTTCGTCATCTCATTCTAAAGGCAAAGAGGGGCAGTGTTGATCGACGATCTGGAGATACCGAACCTAGATTTGATTCAATCCTCAAGCGAAGTGCTCACTATGCTGCTTGCTGAGTTTAAACTATCACTCAATTGTTACCTTAAAGAGCTTGAGGCTTCTCCAGTGCGGTCCTTAGCCGATGTCATTGAGTTCAATAACAAGTTTTCCAAAGAAGTAAGTGTGTTAAATTTAACTATGCATTAGTAAAAACGTAAACAATTGACTGGGTGGTAAGAATAATACTTCACCTAACCATATTTTTCGATAAAATTGCAGGAAAAGACGAAGGAGTACGGCCAAGAAGTATTCATATTAGCCGAAGCTACAAATGGGATAGGAGACAAAGAAAAGAAAGCATTGTCAACATTAGAAGAATGGTCAAGAAATGGATTTGAGAAAATAATGCAAAAAAATGAATTAGATGCAGTCATTACACCAGGTTCGGTTTTTTCAACTGTTCTTGCAATTGGAGGATATCCAGGAATTACAGTTCCTGCTGGTTATGATAACAAGGATGTGCCCTTTGGTATTTGCTTCGGCGGGCTTAGGGGTACCGAGCCTAAATTGATTGAGATTGCTTATGCTTTTGAACAATCTACTAATGTTAGGAAGCCTCCTAGGTTTCCCTTAAATGGTGATCAATTTAGTTCAAGTTCCGCGAAACATGATGATGATGATGATGATCAAGAATTATAACGCAGGAAATAAAGATTTACTACGCATCTGTAGACCTAGCAATCAGGGTGTACGATCAAGTCTAGTAATTTCGAGCGGGATAAGTAAAGAACCAGGGTGTTCAGGTAGTTTATTAGTCACCTCGGATGTTTTTATATCATTTTCACTCAATTGGGATTCAGGTCTACTTTGATGTACATTTCAGGTTCAAATAAGGTTTAGATCGAGTCAGGTCAACTTTATCAAGTCCACGAATTTGTAACTAAAACATTCTATAGATTAATTCATATAGGAGTACCAGAGCTCAATTCACCAATGAGCTCGTGTAAATTGAGCTCATTGGTGATCAAACACGACACGAGTAGAGAAATTATAGTCACGTCTTTGTAATAATATTATCATTTAAGATACAATAACCTACATTTCACTCTCTTAACATACTCTATTTTAGAAGTTTTACGCAACACAAATAACCAATAACGCATATAAATTATAAACATATATGAGTAGTTCTACATCAGTGGCAAGAAGTAAGCTTGCAAGGAATTTGGCCATGGCCAGAGTTAGCCCTCTTGAATCTCAGCGCGGTGAGCAACACCGACAACTTGGACCCCACCAATGCCTCATTGAACTTGTCAACAACTTCTAAGGCATTATAAGAAAAGTTGATGGAGTTATAGGAGTTGAGAAGTGAGGTAACACCTTCCCTTAACAAAGTCCTGTAAGGGTCACCCTTGCCTTTTAGCCCTTCAAACAAGGTCATGTCCCGGCCATACTTCTCCGCTGCTAATGGACCGAACGCTAGAGCTACCGTCAAGTCTGGACTTACCGCTCTCCAATAGCATTTGTACTCCGGCATCATCCAATACCTATTCATACCAGGAAAAACCATGTTTTGTCAATAGGCGGTAAAAAAGGTAAATTTACCTAGTTTAATCGATAAAGTTATAAGGAAAATTCAACTTACTCATATGGACAAGCCATTTCTTGTAGGAAGGGCGCCGGGGGCATAGGAGGCAATGGAGGTAGCCCGGGCATAGGCGGCAGCCTAAATACCGGAGCCGGGGGTTTAGGTGGAGACGAGGGCAGCACCGGGGTGCCGGAACTAACCGGTGGTGGTTGTGTGACAATAGGGGAAGATGGTGGTGATGAGGTTGAACAATAAGACATAGGTTGAGCAGGTTGAGAAATTAGGGGATCAACAGTATACATTGCCATACCAAACATGCTAAACATTTGTCTAACAGATTTCGGCGGGCCGAAACTTGCCCCGCATTTGTTACTTGAACCCGGCCCGTTGTTATTTGAGATCTGAGTGAAACAATTGGTTAAGTCAGGGGTGCCTTGAAAAGACATGCCATAACTACCAAACATGTTTGTTGTGTCTTCATCAACCATTGTCATTTGTCCATCAGCTCCTGGGCATACCATTGTCACCTTCATCCCTAAAGACGCACATCAATAATACTCGTGTAAGACAGTTTTATTGTATTGTCTTTAATTAGAACTCAAATGCATGATTTCTCGTTGTCAATTGGGAAAGATGACCATATAGTCTATGACATCAAGAAGATTTTGTCAAAATGGTAGCCCGTTTATCTTAAAACTCAAAATTAACGGGGAACATTATTTCACTGACTCGAAGGCTTCCACATGTAATATTAATTTTTTGTTATTGTTTTTGGACAGACGATATTATTTTGTCGTTAGAACTTAGATGGACATAACCTTGTATTTGAACGATAATATGATACTACTATGCTAATTTCTTATACGACACAACATGTACATTGTTTTAGTAGTAAGTCATTCTCAAGGAAAAATTCGATTTTTTCGATATAAATTGTCTTCTAATTTATTTTATCAAAATTAAATACATCTATCTACATTTAAGGAAAAAAGATGAAGAAAAAAGGCAGGAAAAAAACTGACCTGAGATCGGATAATCGAACAATGACACTTGGCCATCTTTACACTGGTCGCAAAAAACCGTGCCAGTGACCATTGTTCCACCTTGCACCCCATTAATGGCGAAAGAAAAATAAACTAAAGTTATAATCAGACAGTATAACTTGTGCATTTTGTTAATAATTTTAAGTTTTTTTTTTTGTTAAGAAAGAAATAAATTTGGTGAAATAAATTGATAGTGCAAAATGGTTTATGAGCCTTTTTATATAGAACTATACAAGTACAATGTAGTTGAACTGTGTAACATGAAGTGGTAAATAAGTGGCACAGTTAAAAAAATCAACAACTTTCAACCGTCTCATTAATTAGAAGCTTTGAATATTGATTGAAGGGAAGCATTTTGCTGGTTATACATGTGTGTCTATTTACTCATTTTGAGACTAAAGTGGCGTTTTCACATTTGCCCATAATTATTCCGGCAATGTGTTTTCGACCACATGGAAGATGCTACGGTTACACTCATAACATTGTGAGTTTATCTAGTACTATATTTCGTTACCCTAACGTCAATGTTATTTACATGATTAAACTAACCTGTCATGTCTTACCAAAATATGAAACCTCACAATTCTTATTCTGGTTTAGATATTAGAATGCTGACATCTAGAAGACATAATTTCGAAGCTTTTAGTTAAAATTTTTGAACTTTTTCAAATTTACCTTATACTATTACTTATTCCCCCGCTGAAATTTTTCACTCTCGCTAAATTCAAATAGCAACTCGGCCACTGGGATAAAAAACAATCACAATGAATGTTTGTCGGCCACAACTTAATTATCTCTATAGCTCCTTAATCTACTAGGAGTATTTAGTCAAAGTACTCAATTTCTGGAAAAAAAATTAGTTCAAGTGATTTAGGTAGCCGTTAGAGGTTGTTGAAAGCATTGATGATGTTCATTTCACAAATCAGATCTCAATATCTCATGTGAATTATCGAACAAGAATTACATATAACCTCATATTTAATCAGACCAGCTGGCCAGTTGTACGTCCTTTACACTTGTCCGGTTCGGTTCACATTTGAAGTTTTATTCACACAATCACACTTCAAATTTTAGCAATCATCATTGTTCAACTTTTTAAACATACGAGATCGAATGTGACTTTGTTCATTTGATTAACCAGATAGGTCTCATACCAACATCAAATTTGTGATAATAGAGTAATTAAAAGGTAAATTCGCGTTGGTAACAACAAATACAAAAAAAGACAAAAACAAACATGTAACGATTTTACACGTAAGACCAACTCGTTAGCACTCTAATTAAATGAGGGATACTCGTTAGCACTCTAATTAAATGAGGGATACAAACATAAAGATTTGGGTCGGTGTCACATGAGACCATCCCATCGGCTATAGAAAAGAATTCTCGTCTAGGGTTTTTCTACAATGTATTAGAAAAATTGTTAAGATAACATGAAAATACTTGTAAATAAAATTATATACCCTTACAATATACTCCCTACTAGCTATCACTATTAATTTTAAATTAATAGTGATAGTAGGGAGTACACCAATATTTTGAGACCTTTTTAATAGTGATAGTAGGGAGTACACTAATAATCTGAGACCTGACGATTACTCATCTAAATTTTTCTCATCCTAGCTTAAGTCGAGTTCTTAGACTGAATCAACTAAAAGGTGGCTTCATTTGTACTTGGTTAAGACCCGAAAGATAAACCGGTAGCTTCTTAAAGAGGAAGCCTCCAGAGACCGACAAGATGAAGGCAAGGGGTGGGTGGTTGAATCGTCTTTCTGAAGGACTGCCAACATATGCGTTCGCATGGAGCGAAATCAAACCAGACCGTAATTCGGGCGAGGTGCATAAATTTGGTATTGGTTTTAGTTTGTGTGTACACATACCCAAAGGTTTCACCTACGGTAGTGTGCAGTATCGTGTTTTAGCCTGTAAGGTATCTTAAATCCCGTGTTTGAGGCTAGTGTAAAAAGCTGTGATGTGTTGGGATGTGAAGCTTGGTAAGAATATGTTGGAAGGGTGAACCATCAATATGAAGGATTGTTTTATTGTGCTTTAGGCCAAGGGTATATGGCTTGTAATGTGGTTGGGAATGGTGTCTCGGATTTGATGGAATCCGAGTGCAAATGGGTTAAAAAATTACGTGGGATCAAATTTCCATCTCTGGATCCTAATGGCTTTGGTGTAACACAAGCTGAAGAATTCTTATTGATGGGGCATATTCTGCACCGGCTGACCGGGTCAACATCTTGACCAGAGTCAATGCTCACTGACCACGTGTC
>JAYMSF010001692.1:0-11518 GCA_036897335.1 Silene vulgaris
TTTATGGTGTGTTTGGGAACCAAGATTGTATTCTCAAATTGGGATTTGGACCAATTTGCATGTTTGGCAAACCTATGGAATTTGGATTTGGAAATCCCAACCAAATCCAAGTAAGGCTAAATTAAACACATTTGAAATCCACCCTCTAACCCCCTCATTTCCAAATCATTATTTCACTTTGCTAAATTTAAAATTACACATTTCAAATTAAATTCTTATTGCCAAACACTCTCTTATTCTTTTAGTCTTTTAGTATTAGGCGAGATTCCGTGAATTAAGACAGCTCGGATTCAAGAGAGAACCTGAACTAAAAAAAATGAAATGCAAACAGAAGACACTAGCATTAGTTGATTACTACCCTCATATATTTGATCACATAGCTCATCCAATTCATTTCTTCCCTTCCCTTCCCACACCCACCAAATACTAAACCACACAACACAAAACATAATATTGGACCCATTCACATTTTATTCATACAACTATATACTCCCGTATGTATGACAGTATGAGTAAGTCTCTTGTAAAACGGTAATTCGGATTTCGGTATACACATTGAATCCCAAGCAAACAATAAATTACTACGAGAATCAACACAATGGATCCATGTCCATTTGCAAGGTTAACAATAGAATCACTAGCATTACAACTACCAATCGGAGCGAAACCGTCTTCAGGAGTTGGTGTACACCCTAGCACTACTCCATGTTACTGCAAGATCACACTTAAAAACTACCCTACTCAAACTGCTCTACTACCCCTCTCGTCCGGGGGAGCCTCTCCCCCGGACACTGCGACTAGCGCTGCAGGGTTTCATTTGGATCCTGCAGCGCTGCGTCGCATGTCTGGCAGACCTGTGTCGCTCCGAGTATCTGTGTACTCGGGGCGAATGAGCCAGACATGTGGGGTCAATTCTGGGAAGTTAATTGGTCGGGTTAATGTTAATGTGGACCTTAAAGGCGCTGAAGTTAAGCCCATTGTGTTCCATTGTGGGTGGGTTAAGCTTGGAAAGGATAAAGATGATCATAACAAGGTGGCTCATGGTACGGCTTTGTTGCATTTGGTGGTCCGGTCTGAACCAGATCATCGGTTTGTTTTTCAGTTTGGTGGTGAACCGGAGTGTAGTCCGGTTGTGTACCAGATTCAAGGGAATATTCGTCAGCCGGTTTTTAGTTGCAAATTCAGTGCAGACCGGAACTCCCGCTCTCGGTTAGTATTTTTAATCCACTGCATTTTAGCATAAAAATTTCTAAGCTGAAATGCTGAATACATTATACTTCCTCCGTCTCATTTCACTTGTTTACCTTTTTTTATTATCGGTGTGAGATATTCTAATAAAAGGTTAACAAATGAGTAGGACTTACGAAGTATGCAGATATTCAATATGTTTTCGCTAACGTTGATCTTTTAAAACTCTAACTCTAAAAAGTTACACTATTAGTTTTTAATTCTCTACATTAGATTAGATATTTACGTTTGCTTTTACAATTCTTTACGAAAGTAAAATTAACGGAAAAAGTAATATATACAAACACAAAAACATCATTAATTCTCATTTTAGAGAATGTAGAAGTCTTTACAAAAGAACATCGTACTACATGTCTACATTACATAACTAAATAACCAAGGCATTGTAGTTTGTATCTATTAATTAATTAAGGCCATAAAGCGATCGACTGTAATTAAAGGCGAGTAGCAGTAAAACTTCGAAAGTATTCATAATAATGCGATCAAGTCTACTTGATAAACCTGTAACCATAATTCGATCAAAACTCGGCTAGACTCGGATTTGACCCACCGTATTTACAATGTTGCGCCCGTGATTAAGGTTAATGTGGGGGTGAAACTAAAATTACGCCGGGTAATCAAACAGAGACAATGGAGAAAATTGTAATATTGGTTGGAGACAGAGTAGTGGCGTGGTAGGGCAAAGAGAGTGGTTAGAAAAGTGGGGACAAAAGGGTAAGGTTGGGTGGGGCTTAATTAATTTTGTTTGATTAAAGTGGGTCACTATGGTTTATGAATAATAATACGCATGTGACCTGTCTTAATCATTTTCTTGGTGTACCTTCTCTATTTCCAGCTGGATAATACCCTTATCTTCCTGCCTAATTATATTTGAAAACTATTAACACCAAGGATTATAAGGTCATCAATAATACATTTCAGTAGGTTTTCCTTAAGACGGAGATATCTGTTTTAAGAATAAAACTAGTTAGTATCAGTTGTCGGTCGGTCGATATAATGTGGTGGTGTGTTCAATGTCGTGAGTTATCGATGATACTAGGACTTGTTTCGTGTTCTCCGTTAATCTGGTCATGTTATGCTTTAATTACGATTCGATGAGCATATTATTGTTGCTCTAAGTTTGACATTATGAATTGGTATTGAACTGTTGATTTTGATTACCGTCCTAAACTGCGTACCCTTTGGTTACGAGCACAATCTTTGTAACAATCACATGTAATTTGTTGGAAAGTAACAAAATCCAAACTTAAGATTTAAGTTTGATTTGTGTTCCTTGTACACATAATAATACATTAATTGAGTTAATCAAGATGCGACGTTGCTGATCTGGACGTAGTTAATGACAATAACAAACATTGATTAACAAGAGTAGTAGTTTAATCAATTTGCTTAGTTGCTTAGTTAACAACTCGACAAATTCACATCTACTATTTCTATGATTATACATCGCAAGTGTCAAATGAGGCACAAGACCAGTACAATATAGTTGAGGATTCGTAGCCATGAACTATTGTTAACGATACCTCGGTCTTAACTATTAGGCTAAGACCTCTTCGATAAATATTGCTGTTAGCACGTACAGCTAATACTCCATGTGATATGTTTCAATTCATGTATTCAAGTAATTAGGTATGCGATTATATCCTGATTTTGTTCTCTGTTTGTATTGACCATCCCTTGTCCGTATTAGTAGACCATGGTTTGCAATTTAAATTGGTAAATTGTGTGGTGAACATGGAGAGGGATTCTCTCGACATGTTACTTCCTAAGTATTCAGCACTTCACTTTTATCGCGAGTCATGGATACGTCAATCATTTTGACCCGTCATTTCGTTTTGTCGAGAAATATTTGTAAATGTGACTGACCGTGAGCTATGTGTGCTTGGTTTCAGCTCTCTACCGGCAAACTTTGGCCTCAGCAACAACAACAACGCCAACAATCGAGCATGGATTGTAAGATCACTTTCAGGAGAGAAGGATAAGCCGGTTAGGGAGCGCAAGGGGTGGATGATAATGATCTATGACTTGTCAGGATCTCCTGTTGCCGCAGCATCAGTTATCACTCCATTTGTCCCTTCTCCAGGATCTGACCGAGTTTCCAGATCAAACCCTGGCGCTTGGCTCATCCTTCGGCCCCATGGGTCCCACATGAGCAGCTGGAAACCATGGGGTCGCCTTGAGGCCTGGCGTGAGAGAGGTTCAGTTGATGGCCTTGGCTACAAGTTCGAGCTTGTCACTGAAAATGGCTTAACCAAGGCCGGCATCACAATTGCCGAGTCCACCATGAGTGTAAAGAAAGGCGGGCAGTTTTGTATTGATAAGCGTGATTCAGTACCAACAATCGGGTTGATGAGGTCGCCAGTCAAAGGGTTTGTGATGGGTTCTACCGTAGAGGGTGAAGGGAAAATAAGCAAGCCTACCGTGCAAGTAGGAATGCAACATGTTACATGTATGGCAGATGCTGCACTTTTCATAGCCCTTTCGGCAGCCATTGATCTAAGCATGGATGCTTGTCGCCTTTTTTCGAGTAAACTAAGGAAGGAGCTCTGCCACGATGATCAAAACGATTCGTTCTTATAGGATTAAGGGTTCAACTATATATTCTACATCACCTGCCGTGACAACCAATAACTAACAAAGACGTCGTTATTTGGTTTGAGCATTGGTTTGGTTATTTTTCTCTCATGTATAATATGAGGGTTGACTAGTGTTCTTATCGTTGGTTTTCGTTTTTTCGACGGCGTGAATTTGGAAGAAAAGAGTTGGCAATGGAGGAAGATTTTCTCTTATTTAATCAAACTGGTGCATGTTGATTATGGAATTGACAGTACTTGTACAGAGAAGATGTGAAATGTGAACTAATGTGTTCATGTATAAGAAAATGTCCTGCATTACTCCCTATTTTCATATGGTTGAGCATCATTCTTTGTAGTACAGCGAGTAGCGACTGTAGTCATATGAGCGTGTTTATTCTTTGTAGCTAGTTCTTCTCACACAATTTTGCTGAAAATTCTTTTGCTGAGCAACGGTACGATTAAATCTTATATTCATTTATACACTCCTTTCAATGTCGATCTTCCCGAAATCTATAAGGGCTTGATTAAGACCGTCTATAAGTAAGACCTCTCACAACCCTCTTGTTCATCGTAACGTAGGACGGTCTCAGCCAATTGTTCGTGTTCGTAATTTGTCAAGAAACAACAATAACAAGCACAAACACAAGCACAATAGAACCTTTTGTTGAGCAGCTTGACCTGCACAACAGATTTGTGAGTTTCAGAAAGTTCAAGTGCATACATCCAAGTATTTACAATCACAAGCTATGTACCCTTCAAAAGAATACATCCCAATTTTATAACTGTTTTTTCTTCTGGATGATGATATAACCGGCATGCGCCGCTACCTTTTTAGGTGCGGATAAATCACAATTTTTCATCCTACGAAAAATACTGAAAAAAAAAAAGAAAACTTAAAGCAACATCTAACCGCGGAAATAATAAGAATAACAAAACAGAATGAAATAGCCAAAATTAAGTAAAAGAAACAGGGTTTTAATACTGAACTTTCTCAAGAAAACAGGCAACAGCTTTCCGTCGTGACGGAGAATATATTACAGTCAACCAAATTTCAAATAAAACAACGTATATGGTAAAGACTCTTAAACCAAACCCGAAAAGCACGGGATTTAGATCCCCCTTGGGAAGTTGATCCGGCTTCTCCCAGAAGATCCATGGTAATCTTCGCTCGAGGAGCCACTGAATTTCAAATAAAATCCATAGAGGGTAAAGACTCTTAACCAAAACCTGAAAAGTACAGGTTTTAGTTCCCCCTTTGAAAGTTGATCCGGCTTCTACTCGAAGATCCATCGTAACCTTCTCTAGAGGAACCACCGCTAGCTCGCATGGTACCTCCACCACCAACTTTATCCAGGGCTTTCTTACCCTTCTTCACTTCTGTCAGCCATTGGTCAAGCCCAAATGGATCAGCCTCCTCAGGAGCAGGAGCCTCTTGCTCAAACTCGAGTGGCCTATCCCTCGGCGCGGCTTTCTCTGATGTTCCAGTAAAGGCCTTATTGGGTTTAAACCTTTCGGTGTTTTTGATTTTCTCAAGCTGTTCATCAGCCCCACCATACACTTCAGAATCCACATCTTTTTTAGGCTGGTAGAGAGTCGAAAGAGTAGCTTGAGCAGTGAACAATCCCTTGTCATATACATTGTATTGATCATCAGTAGCAAAACCTGAGTCCATCCCTTTCTCCTGGTTGAACAACCTCTGATCATACATGACCTCTCCTCTGCCGGCCCCAACCGATGCCATCCCGAGAGCAACCTTCTCACTAATGTCGCGATCTCTATCTCGGGTAATCTTACTCTTCTTCCCCATGGACTCATTCTTTGCTTCCAACCGCCTCTCTCTCTCCCTCTCCTTTTTTCTTTCCTCACGGATTTTGTCACGCTGCAATTTATCCTCCCTTTCTTTTGGCTGCGCAATCATTTCTCTCTCCCCTTTACCACCATAGTAATCTTCCCTTGAATCATCTATATCCATATTTCTACCCGGTGGAGGTGGAGCAGACACCGGGGCAGTAACACCTGTCCTCTCAGAGCGTGCTTTAGCAGCCAAAGCACGGAGCTCGAGCTCTTTCTTCTCCTTCTCTTTCATAGCCATTTCCTTATGAACCTTCGATCGCATTGACACAGCTTCTCTAGCCTTTTGCTCTGCCACATAAAGGGCCTCAGACAGCTTCGCAAAGTTATCATTAATCTGAACCTCCTGAAGACCTCTTCCGTCTGCTGCAAGCCTCTTATCAAGAGGAATGGTGTAACCTTTCGGATTCTTCCAGTTTGAAATGCATGGTGGAATTTTCCAATCCTGTTGATCTTTCACCGTCACCGGTCGAGGCGGGGAATGCATAACCGGAACAGGTGGTGAGCCAGAAGCCTTAGGAACCCTCTTATGCTTGAACTTGGGGGGCTCAAGAGGATCTACCGGCATCTCTACCATTCTAATTATTCTCTCTTTTGCCCCTGAATTAAAGGCAGCAGATTGTTGGGATGGTTGGTACTTGATGAATTTGGAGTCGGTCGATTGTTTCGGCACATTTTTGGGTTGTGCAGCGCTCAACTTTACATTAACGATCTCCTCGAGAGCAGCTTTAGTAGCTTCCATCGTTTCTTCAATCTCCTTCTGCAATTCTTCGTCTTCTAAATCCATCTCCTCCTCCTCACCCTTCAAAATCTTAGGCACAAGATCCCTATGTTGAGAATACACAATCTTCGACGCATTCTCATTCTGCCTAACTACTGCATCGAAAGCAACATTCCCCTTACTGTCCACCGTCACAGGCAATATTTTTGAACCTGGTTTTGAGTCTTTCCTTCCCATACCCAACGGATACTGGGCCACATGAATCTCTGGGAACGCACCTCCATCACCAAAATCCTCGGGCTTACGAGGAATAAAACGCTGCCTATTCAAATAAGGTGGTATGTTGACAGAACTAACAACCAAGGTCTTTTCTACCTCTTCAGCAGTAAACCGATTCTTAAACCAGGGATCATTTGAGTGATCATATTGAGTCGATGTCGAAGATTTTGCAGGCGGCAATAGTTCTCTCAGAGCAGCCATAGCTCAGATAATATAGCAATCTCCAACTCCCTAACCTGGAGAACAAACTCTGTCTGCCAACAAACAAGACGATAGGCGTATGAATATCAAATCATAAGTATATACGGAGTATAAAACAACCCTATACAATTGCAAAAATAAATTGACCAAAACACGGTAAAATAAAAAATGAAAAACGTTGGAGACGAATTTGTTCCTTAATCAATCAAGCTCTTATATATTTATATCAATCATTTAGCAGAAACCGAAACCCGCAAAAATTACCAACACAGCTCATAAATCTAAACCTATAGGCCGGTATAATATCGCCCCCAATTTATCAAACCCTAATCAACACAAACCCTAACATTCAATTCATCAACAAAATCCCAGATTCAGTGAATACCCACTTCAATCGAACATGGATAGAACAAACCCTAGAAATCATTGAGGCAAAAAATTAAGAAAGGAGAGAACTTTATGGAAGAAACCTAAATCTAAAAAACACAGAGGTATCAAAGCAGAATAAAACATGGTATAAAAAGTAGGCAAATAAGGGTAAAATCGAATGAAGAACAAATCTGAGCAACAAACCTGTTATACGAAGAGATCCCCGGAACAGTATATTATTAAGAGAGAAGGTTTTATTTCGTCCTGTTTTGTAATTTATGTTGGTTTTCCGAAAAGGAGTGGATTTTATTACGGAGTATAGTGGAGATTAATAGGGATGTAAGTCGTAGGCTTTCCGTATTCGTATTCGTATTCATATTCGTATTCGTATGTACCTATCACTTACCAAGCAATTCTTATACTCATATATATGTCCCATCATTTATGGCCGGTACAAGTGTCCATACTCGTAAGTCGTAAGTCGTAAGTCGTAAGTCGTAAGTCGTAAGTCGTAAGTCGTAAGTTGTAGGCTTTTCCGTATTCGTATGTACCTATCACTTACCAAGCAATTCTTATACTCATATCTGCCCCATCACTTATGGCCGGTACCACTGTCCATACTCGTAACTCATAAGTCGTAAGTTGTAAGTCGTACATGTCCCATCAAGTGAAAATCTAGATTCATACCCCATTTACCAATGTTCACATATGTTATACTCCATTTTTTATGATATGTTTTCTATAAAATGTAGTTTAATCACTATGAGTATCCGCAAATTTTCATTTTTTGTTTCTAGTTTAAGATTTTCAATAAAAAGTTAATAAAGAACATTACAAAAAGTCATAATAATAATTTTTTTTATGAAATGATGGTGGGCAAATATTAAAATCGATTGGATTTCATGGCTATTAAAATTGACTTACAAAAAGCATATGACTGTCTAAAAATGGAGGTTTATTCGCCATACGATGAGTGATTTGGGCTTTACAGGTCTTCTAATTGACGTCGTATTGGAGTGTGTGACATCTCCGCGAGGACCGCGAATGCAAATTTTGGAATGGGGAACCGACGGAGCAATCCGTTGCATCTAGAGGTGTTCGGCAGGGTGATCCTCTATCATCCTATCTCTTTGTGATGTGTCTAGAAAAATAACAACAAGCCAATCATCTTGAAGTACGCAACAACAATTGGAGACCAATCATTCTAGCCGGAGTAGACCAAACATCACCAACCTGTTTTTCGCGGCCAATATGGTACTATTTGGCGAGGCTAAGGATAATCAAGCGTTGGTTATCCAACATGTACTCGATAGTTTTTGCCGAGCCTCGTGTGAGAAGGTGAGAAGGTCGGTTTAGCAAAGTCGGGAGCTTTCTTTTCAAGCAACGCTGATGCCGCAACTTGAGAAAGTGCCAGCCAAGTTCTCGGTATTGAGGAAACATATGATTTCGGTACTTATCTGGGTATGCCAACTATTAACGGTACAGTGACCCGTCATACTTTTGTTCATTTGAAAGATAAAATAAACAAGAGGTTAGTGGGATTGTCTACGAAACGCCTTTCACTGGCCGACAGAAAACTTTGGTTAAATTCACATTGACAACAAAAGCGAACTACAGTATGCAGACCGCGAAAATTCCTAGGTCGATCTGTGAATCTATAGAAAGAGCGAAATTCCTCCGTATATCGAAGTTACATTTAGGGCTGTTAAATGGTGCGGGTCAGCTCGGCCCAGCAAGCACTCGTGGGCCACAATTTTCCAGCCTGGCTAGCTCGTGGGCAACCCAGCCTAGCCCGCCTCTCCACCTGGGTCGGGCCAGTGCCAGAGACTTTCGGCCTAGCCCGGTAAATATATTCAAAAAATATATAAAAAACACTATATGGGCTGGGCCCGGGCCAGACAATATGGAATCCAGCTCGACCGGGCTCAGCCCTGCCTTCTATTTAGTGTTGGGCCTGGGCCACGAACCGTCAGCGCAGCTCGCCTGGCCCGGCCCATCGCACAACCCTTGATACATTGAATACGACTTAAAAGGACATAAAATAAACAATATAATACAACTTGATCTATTAACATTAATACTACAAACAACACGCCTACATTACTATGTCGATCCTCACGAAAAGGCGTGCCTAAAGATGAGATTCACGCCTTAATGGAAAGCGTATTCCCTCTTCTTATATACGCGGTATTGTCTCCAGCTTCAAGCCGAGGGGTGGATGTGTGGATGTTGATGGTGTTGGCCGTGAATGGTACTATAGGGTCGGGTGTTGATGTATTAGTGGCGACAATAGTTGGTCACATGGTGGCCATGGTGTAGGTACATGATGTGTGTGTGATCGGGGGATGTCGGTGAAGTTGTAATAGTAGCGTAAGGTTGACACACGTAATCCTGGGGGGAGTTGCGTGACGTATTGGCAGTGAACTAGTGGTAAGGTATGGTCGTGTCGAGATTTGTTTATAAGTGTGTATAAGTGGATGTCGACCAACTATATTAATTGTTGACAACATCTACCTTAACATGGATGATTTTTTGAGATAATTTAAACAAAAGTTTTTTGGGTATTATTTTAAATAAAATATTCTGATATTTGATGACATGGCTATTTACTTAGTTCTCATTGGGCAAAACCACATAATTCTTAAACTTTGGTTAGTTTTCTTTTCCAATTCAATTCCTAGTCCTGGGAGACGTCGTCATCAGCAACAACTGCTTCGAACATAAAAACATATAAACCCAACAGTCAACAGTCCTCCTCCAAACTCAATTCAAATTGAAGCTCGACTACCTTGTTCATCAATGGCGGCCTCTGACTCCGCCATTAACAACCGATCTTCACTTCGACTTGCCGTCGGAAATGTTCTCGCTGTCTTCATTCTCATATTAACTGGCCTTCTCGCTTTCACCATTCGTCTCTTCTCTGTAACTCTTCTCGCTTTATCGACTTATTTATTCAATTCAATTACGTTTTCTGTAATTTTGATTGCGTTTCAATATAAAACCCACATCTGAGTGTCCCGCATTGTTGGAGAAAAAGAGGTTGTACTACTTTATAACCAAAATTGCGAATTTTATTTAGGATGAAACCTCCCTTGTGTTGTCGAGTGGTACGTCTCTGCTCCGTTTGAGCGTGGCTCGACCCGTTTGCATGTTCTAACAGAAGATTGAATTGTTTGATTTCTGCAGGTTATTAAGTATGAAAGTGTAATTCATGAGTTTGATCCTTATTTCAATTATCGAGTTACTCAGGTTGATTTTTTTTTTTTTTTATTTTACTTTCTCCTTGTTTTTTTCCGTATATTTATGTGATTTCAAGATTGAATGCAGTGTTTGACTGACGATTTATGTGATGGAATTGTTTGATCATGGCTTTCAATTGTTATTGAAGTAGAGGATATGCACTTTTTGCCACCATAAATTCTTAGTGTAGAACAATGCATCATCAAGTTACACCCTAAATACCTAGGTCGTCGTAGGTACACCTTGTGCATAAAGCGCGGTTATGAGAGTATGAGACACTCTACTATGGAACTTCAAGTTTTTTCTTTCAGTTCGTCTATAATTCTCTTCCCTTTTACATCTTCTAAAACCTTGACCTTGTAACTAATTAAGACAGTCGGAAATTTGGCTCTATTGCAATTGCAAAGCGTCAAAAACCTGTAGATTATCATTGAATTCTACTATCTGTTATTTGCGCGGAGTGCTGCTTCTATGTCTTCTATGTTTCCCCTGCAAGAGTATGTGCGGAAAGGCCGATAAACTTATGAACAATGACAAGGAGTCAAGTATGATTACCTATTGTTAATTTAATGAAATTCAGCTATTTATACTTCCAAATAGGGGTGAAAGCGAGCCGAGCTGAGCCGAGCACAAGCTTGGCCTTACTCGGCGTGTGCTCATAAAGAAAAACTTGAGCCCGAGCCAATCTCGAGTTTACCCGAGCTTGAAAAAATTATGCTTATTATCAAGCTTGCGAGCTTTAACGTGAATTCGAGCCAAATTGGAGCTTATACATAATTGCTGAATTTTCGTTTTTTTCTTTCTTTCGATATTTTCAATAACGCGGCTAGAAGGTTATATACACAAATATTTGGAAAATTAATGAGACATTTGATATGTATGATACAAATATATAATACAATCATGACAAAATATTTTTATAAAATATGAGCAATATCATATCTTAGCACACAAATTCCAGCTGCTCGCGTGCTTTTCGACCCAAGCCAACGTTAGCTCAGCTTGGCTTTTTTAGCTTTCGCAGCGCAGCCTC
>JAYMSF010001693.1:0-11515 GCA_036897335.1 Silene vulgaris
CCCCCACCCCCCCCCCCCCCTCCCCCCCCCCCCCCCCCCCCCCCCCCCCCCCCACCCCCTTCTTTCACCCTCCCCTTCATTTCCCTTCTAATTCTGTATCCAAGCAAGCCCTTAACTTAATGCAGAACTTTGCTTTGTCTCTCTGCGTTTTCCGTTTTGACTAATACGGTATTCTTTTTATAGCGTGTACTTTGGTATTAGATATTGATCATGTGTTATTAGCCTGAAATTTCCATTGTGTTGGCATGCATCCAGTTAAAAAGGCAGTCAGGTGGTAATTTAATAATTGGATTCTGCATCGCCATAGCGTGCCTGGTAATTGCCATAAGGATTAATGTGGCTAGAAAGCAGAGCAATAAACGTCCTGGTTCAGTGGCTGATCTTGTTAGGCGTGGCCAGCTCAGATCGGATAGAAGAGGCATGTATGACTCTGATCTCTACTACAGCACTTCCTTTCCATCTGAACTTTAATGATTTACTACTGATGATTAGATCACTGCCATCTAGATGTAATACCTTCAGCTGTGGTTAAAAGATCACTCTCACAATCCTTAAAACAACACTTTCTCTTGAAATTTTGTTTCTGTTCGTTTAGCGTTTCATATAGGCATATGCATGATACTGACAACATGTTTCTTCAAATGCAATTAACAGATCAAAACCTCTCAAATATGAAGACCCATTCAATAATCCTTTGGTCAAGGTCGGAAAGGGTAACTCTACGGTAGAGATGTGTGGGAAAGTTTATCGAATGGCTCCTGTTACTCTGTCAGAAGACCAACGGGCAATTCATCAGAAGAGGAGGTCACGAGCATATCAGTGGCAACGACCAAAGGTATTCCTCAAGGAAGGAGATCCAATTCCACCCGATGTGGATCCTGAATCAATTAGGTGGATCCCAGCAAATCATCCTTTTGCAACGACTGCCAGTGATATAGATGAAGACTTTGCACAGACCAATGTTTACCAGACTCATGGCGTTCCGTTCCGTATTCAGGCTGAGCACGAGGCGCTGCAGAAAAAGCTGGAGGCATTGCAGAGTGTAAGAAAACTTTTGACCATGTCTTAACATGAATTGGATATATACTTTTTTATTCACTACCATTTATGATTTATCCTTTTAGGAGATTCAATTCTGATCACTACATTTTCACTTTGGATAATAAATAACCCCAAAAACACTCCCCTTTAATCCAAAATTAATGTACTGAATTCACATAAATGGTGGGATTATCATATACGAGTATGGTTTTGTCGACTGACGCACGCTACTGATTCATGCATTCATCTTTGACATACAATTCCTTATCTTCAAAGGATTAGATTTTATCTACTTCAGGTGTCTACTATTTTGCTTGTGTGCACTTTAGTTTTTGAGTTTAAAGTCGTGTCTCAGTATAGCAAATTTTGATTTGGGATGAATGGAATGAAGTTTGAGTGGTGTAGAATGGCCGTGCTGGAAAAGTGGCTAAAGATATCTGTAAAACAAGGATACTTCTTTAAAAGGGTTGATCTTTATGGTGATCTTTACAAAAACCTGAGTGAACGTTTAACAGCCTGGCATGTTTTGATTAATATTCTTGCATTCAAGCTTAAAGGTCGTTTGTTTACCCACCAGAAGGACATAGTGATTCTAATTCATAGATTTATGAAAAAAAGAATTAGTAGTTGTCATGTCGACATATGTTTAGAAATATTCATGCATTCACGTTTAAATTAAGCCTGAGAACGAGAATACGAGATCTGTGAAGTTAAGAAGTACTTGTAGCTTTCTCGTCTATTTTGATAAATTTGTAGACCATTTTGATAAATTTGTAGACCACCCAGGTGGTGGTTATTGATTTTGTTTTCATACATTAGAGGTATGATTTCATAATACAATTGTGCAAAAGGAATGTTTGGTGAAGTTGACTGATGTTTCTATAATGCTGTAGCTACTTGGCTTATTGCACTTTCTTGAAACCGCTCTGTACTAGCTTTTTCGCTTTGAGCATCCAAATGAAAAGAAGCCTCTTGCGATTTTGCGAATTATAGATCTGTCATATGTATTATTCCTAGAATATGCAATCTTTCATACTACAATTGGCATCTTTTTAGTTTGTAACTCTGATTTTTTCCCGCTCAATTGACACATTCGCAGGACCAAAAACTCAACAAGCTAGGTATTGATCCTGCAAATGCCAAAGATTTTGAAAGAGCATTCAAGACCCAATCTAAATCCATTGACCGAGTTGAAGGCCCTAACAATGGGCAAGTGAATGATCCTAAATCTCCCAAGGCAGATCAATCGCTTGAGAGCTTAGATGGCAACACAACTTCTGGCTAACACAGCTTAGACGGTCCTCGCATGTGTGTCATTAAATTTTATTTTTGGAAGGTAATCTCGATCTTGGTGTTAAAGCAGTTAAATACTTTACACAGGAATGTATAGAAACTCCATAATTTTAAGTTGTTCAATGGCTGTAATTTTTCATGCTAGTCTCACTGGCAATCGGTTTTGGACTTGGGATGGCTACCTGACCAGTAATCCCTGTTTTATTGCTTGTCCAAGCCATATAATTCTCTCACAAGGAAATGTTCGCAAGTCAATTTGGGCGTGTACAAAACACCGCCCTTTTAATGCTCGTCAGTCGTAGCGAGTTGTGTGCCTATATTTGACTACAAAATTGAGACAAGGATATTTTAAATCTTGCTTCTCTAAGCCTACACTCAAGGTTTGAAGGTCACCGCCCTTTTAATGCCGGATTTTGGGGTAGTTTAACCTCATCTGTGCAACACCCGAAATTAGGATGTCGCACCTGATTTTGAGATCAAGCAAAAACCAATGTTGTTATCATGTATTCATGCTCAACAAGTATAATTATATCTCGTAATCTCGACAGTCAATGGAAATAGGTACAGAGTAAATAAATAGATGGGTCTTGGGGGTGATAGAGTTGATGTTCAAAGCCCCTTTATGTAGTTCAAGATTTTGTACCTATACTGAACCAATATGAGCGGAAATGCCTTTGGTGCCAGTTTCGAATCTGGCGAAGTTACCGGAGGAGAGAACTCTGAAAATGCAGGGAATTTCTATCAACGATGGTACATGATGGAGAAAAAAAAGAGAAGTCAAGAGTAGCAGGCTAGGGAGATACTCCAGTATAGTTTCGGATTTCTGTGGTATTTCCATGGTTAGGGTTTACTAGCTTCGGTGAACAATTAGTTTATTTATTTGGGTTTTTATTTTTTCGGAGCAAGGGCGGAGATTTAGTTCAATGTTGTTTTTGTTTTAAATTTCTGACCTTCGTTTGTAATCATCAATCAAGTATATGACATGAGGCCCCTCTTTTGTTGATCTCTCTCTGTGCGCGAGTTTTGGATGTCCGGTGTTCTTCACGGCTCCGGCTTTAAGCCTTAGTATCATAACTTTTCGGGTAAAAAAAGAATGAAACAAAAATACACAAATTACATTTCAAAATAGAGTTAGCTTATTTTGCTTATACAACTCAAATGTATATTAAGAATACGAGTATATGACATGAGGAAGCCCCTCTTTTCATATAACATAATTAAATTGTTTAATAATAAATAGAAACTATTCAGTATAATCAGAACAATCAAAATGTCTCTCCAAACAAGAACACAAACTTGTTTTTCGGCGTTTCGGCGGTGGGTTATGTTGAACAAAACGTTTTCTTCAGCTACCACTTTCCTCACTCTGCCTTAGTCTCTTCGATCTGTCTCGAACCAAAAGCAAAGAACTCGGTGATGACTTCAAGCGGCATACCCTTTGTTTCTGGGACCTTGAAGTACACGAAAAAGAAAGAGACGACACAAACCGCTGCATATATTGAAAAGATACCCGCCAGACCAATGGAAGTGAGCATCACAGGCAAAGAGTAGGTCACGATTATGTCACAGATCCAGAAAACCAAGGCACATATCGCGATACATATACCACGGACCCGAGTCGGGAAAATCTCGGAACATAAAATGTTCGGGATGGGTCCGTAACCCATGACAAAGGTGCAGAAGTAGACGATTACACAGGTGGTTGAAATAACGGCATGAAGTACTGAGCCCATACTAACGGTGGAGCTGATCACTAGGGTAACGAGTGAAGCGATCAGCACGGGAATGGTAGCAAGCAGCAGTGACCTGTAATGACGGGATTTTTTAGTAAGAGACTACCACTACAATAACAAAGCCTTATCCCATAATGATACCAATACGACGGCCCCTAACAATGGGGTATCTTTTCGAGATTAAGAAGGTAAAATGTAGACAATAAGTCTTGCATGAGATTATACGGTTAGTTCATTAATTTCACAAGATTGTCTCATATACGGAATAAATTTTAATGAAATGCAGGTGGCCTCAAATGTTTTCCCTAGGGAGCTTTAGAAAAGACGGTAAAAGGAAAGATGATAAGGTCACAAGAACAAATACCTTCTACCAGAGACATCCATGAGCCTCATAGCAACAGCAATGCAAGGAAGCATCAAGAAAGTTGTCAATGCACTGATAAGGAACGAGGCCGATGTAGAACTGATCCCTAAATCTGAAAGAAGAACTTCCACTCCTGCCTCTTCCAGAATTTGGGGGGTATAATACAGGACACCATTTATACCAGCAAACTGCCAAGACATGATGTGACGCATAAGAGAAATACCATATAGATGTACGTTGTAGCTTATACTGATGATAACTGAGCATAATACGGTTTAGTTTAGAACTCTGTTATACTATATTTTGACTTCGGCAACAATGTACACTGATTATTAAATTTGTCATTTGAAAGATCTAGTGACATTTTCATGAATAATTTTGTGTAGGCATAAATGAGTTTTTAAGGCACTCAAGGTGGAAACTCGGATTTGTTACTCACTACAACACTGTAATCAACACATTTTCACTTGGCACGATAAATGTTTTTTCCCAGGAAGTTTGTAGACCTTTTCAGCTGTCCCTTTTTTAGGCAAAAAATTCATTCATATTTGTCTTATTTTCATGTTTGCGTGCTGATTTGATCATAACAAAATGTCAAGCGAAGATAATACATCAGAAAGGCCTCAAAATCTCCATTCTACAATAAGATGTCATGAAATACAACCATAAATTATTGAAAAAATGGCACGAGAAGGATGTCACCATTTGTTGGCACTCATTCGAAATGAAAAACATTACTTCAGTGCTTTAGAAGCTCTTGAAAATGGTATGGTAGCCGGTGGGCGGAGGGACAGATGTACACAACCTTACCACTTTGTTAACATCACAGAGAGGATATTTTTGACAGAGGCCAAAATGTGTTAAGAATTGCATCGAATGACTTCACAATAATAAAGAAGTGTAGCCAATTTAGTGAGCCATATTGGTCTATCCCATCATATTATGAATGTAATCTTAAAATAGAAATGACATTAACAGAGATGAGATATCTAACCTGCTGAAGTAACTGAATTCCAACTCCAACAATCAAAGCTCGCTTGACGCCAGGTTCGAGAAGGGCCTTCCATGTTGATTGGGTAGATTTTTCGGATGGGTGCATCACAGCAGGTCCAACTGGATTTTGATCCAGCAGCTCCTTTGGGAAAAGAGTAGTAGTACTCAGAAGAGCAGAAGCCGGAAAGTCACCACCAGGAAGTGAAATAACAGAACCACGGATGGATGTTGGGCCCCCTTCAGGATGAAGATACATTCTTTTATATTCTGTAGCTTTTATTCCATCTTGAATTTCTTTCTCTTCATATGTATAAGCCAATTGCCATCCACCACCAATATCAGCGCTACTCAAAGTTTCACCAGCTCCTTGGATAATGCTTCCACGATGTGAAATTAAAGGAACATGCAAGTCACCATCCATATCTACCTCTTCAGTGTCAGCTGGGTACTCGTCAGCTTCCCTTAACTGGCTTTCTTCGTCTGACTCATCTCTATGAGCGTGAGCATCAGCTGTACTTATCATGCTGCCGAAATTTGGCAAGAATGCACCTATCATGCTTCCTTGATTAGGAAGCTTTTCATGGACACTATCGAAGAGAGCCACGATAGAGTCTGGTGCCACCATGCTTCCATGGCGGGTCGTAATACCAAGAGCACTCTGCCCAGTGGCAGGTTTTGCAATCCAGGAAAGTTTTTCAGATGATCCAAAGATCTTGATTTTTTCATCATCAGCGCCCAGATCCTGATCCTCTGCTGCTGGCTCGACAATAAACTCTTCTATTGAGGTTTCACCCCCAACATCAAGGCCTTCAACTAGCAGAGCTAATTCACCTGAAAACATGACCCATGTGTCAGCGACTAATCTACATTTATCTACCACTCTACCAGACATAAATGATCATAAAAAAGTTTTAGCTCACTTCTAACATCCAAACTTGAGGATGATCGTAATATGCTAAGGTAACAAAAGAGTTCATACGATATGAAATTATGAAGTTATCACATGTTCAGTTATGGGAGGGCATATTTTTGTTTTAACTATCAGCAGCATATGCCGTATATAATTAAATGCAATGTCATGTTATACATGATTTATAGCACAGAGTATGGAGTACAAAATTATCGTAAACACATCAGTACATATTCGTAGAAGGGAAATAATGTAGAAAATATTGATAAAAGATAAGATTCATCATATGCATGCCAAACATTCCATCGCTGGCTATGATGGTATATAGAAAGAAACCAGATACTTTTGGTAAATCAAAGCACCTTCAAACAGAAAATATATTAAATCAAAGCAGTAAATGCCACAGGTGAAACGCATGAGGAAGTATGGCAAGTGTATCTCAAGCTCTCATCACTTGCATGCATTGTGTAACGACCCGCAAAACACATTGCACGTAAATAATAATAGAAAAAAGTTTCTGAGAGCACATGTTCGATGTTTTTGTCAGCAATGGGCTCAAGGAGTTGGTTCATGGCTCGAGCGTGCGAACCTAAACCACTTCTGTAGAAAGACTTCCATATACATGAAGAGATTTAACATATTATGATTTAAGTGGTACCAAATCATCTGCAGCGCCTATGTTTTTTTGTTACAAATTTGTGTTGTGTTTTAATTCATTTTTAATGTGTGAAAATGGAACCATTCAGTTTGTATAATCAAATGCATTCCTAGGCAAAGTCCGTGCATGTCAAATTGACACGAGTGGTTTGGTGAAGCGACTGAACTATGTATGTTTTGGTATGGTTTTACCCTCAAAAGCACACATCTTTGCAAGCTCCAACCAATACACCTCATCAAAATAGCATCGGAACTTTACGACAAATCATCTTTTAAGAGCTCTTTACTAAGTGTTTTTCACATGCTATGCTGACCTTTTGCAGTATGACCTATCAACTATCAAGAGTCATAAATGATATTGAACCATTAAGTCAATCTTCATGAAAGAGTGTTTTCTTTTAGTTTTCCTACAGAACTAAAGACTAAATTACCTAGCTTGACACATGTATTGTCGTTCCTGTTGAGGAACTACTGACAGCAGGCACACTATACAGTATACACAACGAAATTCAACGAACATAAACCTCAACAATGCTACTTGGTTGTTTAAATAACACTGATAGTTAAAAAAAAATGCTATGTGGAAGTACAGTACCAAAGTTGCATTTCAACACTAATCCAACTCAATAAAGATATTTCTGATGTACGAATAATTCAGCACACATTTTGTCATATCTGATAAGACCTGGATCCTGACTGATACTATAATGAGATTAAAAATAAGGCACTAGGTTTCTGGAGAAACGGTCTAGCAAATTGAAAAAGAATGCGATCAAATCAGGAAAAATTCATAGAGCAACTAAGTTGTTATGACACAACCACACAGTCATCAACCGAATATTTTTCAAAACAAAGTTTGCATCAGATGACAGGTATGTAATAACTACAGGGTACATGATCATTAAACAGAATAAATCACGCAATTAAAGATATGTTTTGATCCGTAATAGTTAACAGTTCATCTAATCAGTTTCTTTATTAAATGACGTCTTATAAGGAGGAATATCGGTGAATTACTAAACACAAATTATCACAATAATAAGGTAATATCTGAAGAAGAATCAACCTGAAACATCTTCAGTGCCACGTAGTCTTTGAAGAACCTTCTTCGCCTCTGCCATCCTCCCTTTACTTACAAGCCACCTTGGTGATTCAGGCAAGTAGAAAAACGCAAGTAGAAGGTAAAAGACAGAAGGGATCGCCAATATACCCATCATCACCCTCCAGCTTGGCGATGGCATCAATGACATTCCGAACAGTACACAGTATGATAGGAACATCCCCCCAGATCCCGTGAACTGAGGGAGTGTGTTTAACAATCCCCTGATCTCCGGTGGGGCCGTCTCAGAGATATAGACAGGAACGAGGGTTACAGCCAACCCAATTGCAAATCCATCCAACAATCTCGCCAGAAGCAGAATATACACATTGGGTGACCACAGCATCACCAAACTGCTGACAAAATAGAGTGATGATGAGAGTATAAGCAGAGGACGACGACCGACCATATCTGCAACAGCTCCTGAACAGAATGTAATAGCTGTTGCTCCAATAAGCGACATTGCCACCACAAGTCCCTCCGCAGAAGTCGACAGATTTAGTTCTTTCTTGATGTACAGAATAGACCCTACATAAATAATCATGTAAGAAAACCAAGCAACCATTAAAGTTCAAAATATTTTTCTAGCACAAACAATGGAAATTGTTGACCCATGAGCCATGACTAGAGTCAAGGAACATACAAAAATCATATAAAATCATCAAAAGCAGATGTTTAATGTCGTAGTTGAATACAAAATTTGCGTACAGCTAAAACGAAAAAAAAGGAGGTTACCAGCAATCGTCGCATTGTCCCAGCCCTGTATGAAATTACCAATTGTAGCAGCCAAAGCAACATACACAGCACCCTTCATCTTATCAAATATGTATGCACTCCAAATCAACTAAACCTTTACCTGATACACCCATGTCACCAATTTAAAAACAAAAGTAAGTCAACCCTAAATTCAGAAAAAAAAAAATTAGAGTACAGATCCAGCAAAAAAAAAAAGTGCAGTCCTACATTCCACAACATGATCAACATCAAAGAAACCTTTTTGACCTGTAAAATAAATTGGATTTTTTTTTTTCAATTACATAAAAACACAGACAAATAATTCAATAGATCCAATTAAAAGACAACTATAACAATGATCTATCAGCATCAGCAGATTATGACTTTAGAGCAACCCATACAAACTATACAAGTACACAACTATTAAAGTTTCAACCTTTTCACCTTTTAGCAACACAAAATATGAACTTGGATTCACCAAAAACTATCAAACAAAAAGATGTCAAAATAAAAAGATACCCAATTGCGGGGTTAGAAGGGTTTGATGTACGCAGCCTTACCCTTGTGTTAGCGACACAAAATGGAAAAACACCCAAGTGCCTCAATGGCACCCACAAAGAGCGGGGTAAGAAGGGGTCGGATGTACGCAGCCTAAGATACTAGATTATTATAAAACTATTTTCATATAGAGAGATGATATTACCTTTTCTGCAAGCAAAAAAAGGGCAAAAAGGGTTGAACAAGAGGGTTACAAAAATGGAAGAAGATGACCCTTGTGCATACACCTTGATTTCACACCAAAATTACCATTCAAAGACTTTCCTGAAACAAAATAACAAACCAAATTCAAATTATTAATCATAAATACACTATAAATATCAATTCTTTACTTAAAAAACAAGAATTAAACACTTGCCCATTTACTAAAATTCAATAAAATAAACAAAAATAAATAAATAAACACACCTCATGTGGGAAATTAGAGCAAAAGGGTATATTTGTTTGGTGAATTTATTGAGGTTTAAACACAAAGAAGACCAACCACCATTCAACAAAATCAACAATTTATGTCAATTACCTAAAAAAGTTCCTTACTCCCCCAGTTGCTGTGAACTGGGGAGAGCAAGAATATACAATAATAACTCAAAATTTAATCAAATTATATGTTCAAGAACTATAATTTGCAAAAATTGGTGTAAAATTGCAGGGAAAATTTGTGCAATTTGTACAATGTGGATTGAACAAATGCACAAATGTGGTAAAAAGTGTTGGAAAATGAAGAAAAAATGTGGGTATATATAGTTTTAAGAGGAAGGGAAGATTGAATGAATCATAGTCGTGGGGTCAACTACTTGTTATGTAATGGAAGCAGAAATGGTGAAGAATTGATGGAGATGACGTGATTAGTCGATTAGATAATAGAGCACTTTGTGTAGGGGGAGTGATGGACTAGGTAGGGACGAGACAACGAGGGAGGGAGTGGGCTCGGACTTTGAGAGAGTAAATTTTTCGTTCCGAGAGACGGTCTCTCAAATCTCAATTTAGAGCATCTCCAATGGTTGTGTTAAAGGACTTGCTTGCAATTTTGAGAGAGTAAATTTAGAAATTGCAAGCTAGTTGCTTAACCATTGGAGTAGTCACTTTATATTAGCTTTGCTTAAAATTTTTTGACCTAGTAGCTCCATGGAGCTACTTGCTTAAATGGACCCACAAAAAAATATAGCCAATAGGAAAATAGTGATTTAATTTATATAATTTTAATTTCATGTTTAGAAATTAATAATTGAATAAATAAGTAGGAGAGGGTGGTAATCAAGCTAGTAGTATATTAGCTTCACCATTGAAGTAATTTGTAGCTTGAAATAGTATTAGCTCAAAAAAATGATGTGGCAAAGGTAAGCTAGTACCAACTAGCTTACCATTGGAGATGCTCTACTCATCATATAAAATATCGTACTGTATCTATAAAAATATATTAAAAGTCTCCCCCTAAAACGCCACGTAAGAAATACACGTCAGCTTGGAAAAAGTCACCTCAATGCCACAAGTGACAAATTATGCCACGTCAATGACAAGTCCCTCATCCTATCCTAATCACCCTATTCATTCCGTGAATCTATGCTTTTTCTATGGAAAAACAAAGAAAATTGAAAAAAAAAAAAGATTAATTACTCTACACCGCATTCCGCATGTGATGTCGATCCTTCTTCTAAACGGTCGGTTGACTCAATATCCCTTTCCTCCGTCGCTTTCAATTCATTCCACTCTATCTCTTCCCCTATTCGTCTTCTTCATAATAAATTAGGTAAACATCTTGAGTATTAATTGAATGAATCGATTGCATGAGTATATAATCTAAGATGTTACGGTTACCATCCATCTCCCCTTCGATTGTCCTATATATCCTTCCTAAGGTAAGGTTTAATTTCCATTTTTTTGAGACTTATTAGTTGACTGCTTCAATTAGTTCTATATTTGACTGGTTTATTACCTTTCAAAGCAGATTGACATGGATATTCTTTCAAATCGGATTTCTTTGCTTTATAATGTTGGTTCTCCTGAAGCCTGAAGTAATACATCGTGAGTTTATTTACAGGTATGATTTTCTCTATTCTTTTGTGTTTATTTTTCTCCCTTTTCTGAAATAGGGTTTCATAATTCGTATAATTAGTATTTCCTCAAACACTCAC
>JAYMSF010001694.1:0-11510 GCA_036897335.1 Silene vulgaris
AGGAAGTAGATTCATGTGAGAATTTTTACTCCCTGTGATCTTGGCAATGGTTTTATACTTCCTAGGATTTTTAAGATCCCATGATTTTAATGGGCAACCAAACAAGACCTAAGGTCTTGTTTGGCTGCCCGTTGGAATACAACTCTACCGGAATATCGTTTTCATGGGATGTAAGTTCCCACATGAAATTCATGTGAATTAGCTAAATTCGTTTGGTTGCCGATGTAGAAGTTTACAGTTTGCAATTACCTAGGGAGGGCTAGGTAATCCAACTCCTCCATTGTGAAGGAGTTTGAAAACCCTTGGAAAGTAGAATGCCTACATTATGGCCAAAAATGGGCAACCAAACAAGTTCCCATTTTGTAATTCATGGGATTTTTCAACTCACATGATTTACAAGGGGCAACCAAACGAGGCCTAAGTGCAATTCTAGATTTCTAGATTAGTCATATCACGTCATTTTATCTCATTTAGAGTTATGTTTTGTCGGCTTTTTTTGAGTTGAGTGGTTTCAGATTGGGTCAGTATTTATAAGGCAGCAAAGCTTAGGTCACGTTCATATCATGGCGGGATAATTCGGTCCTCAATTCATATTCATGTGTTGTAGTTCGGATCAATCTCAACACTCAAATCCGTCTTTTTAGGTCGATTCAATCAGGTAGGGTCGATATGCCAAATCTACTTCGATCCGAGGACCTAACTTATATGGTTAGGTTCTTTAGTCCAACCCGATTCGGTCTTAAATCAATGCTCACAGGCCACGGCTCGTCCCCGCCACAATAAGCAACACAATCCGGACACAATAACTCGTTTACCGGTCAAATGGTCGAAAAACAAAAGTAGAGAACAGAAACTGCGAGAAGTCTAGTACTATCGTGTTCCACTTCGCCTCTCTCCTATCTACCCCCTTTTTCTTCATTCTCCGCCATTAAAGCTCCAAATCTACAGCTCCAGGACATTGAATGCCACTGCTATCTTACCTCAATTGAGCACCCATACTGCGCTCTATCATTGTTTCAGGTATGTATCCTTTATTTTAATTTAATTTCATTTAATTTCTAATTTTAGGGTTATGCGACAATCATAGAAATAATCAAATCAATTAGGGGTTGAGTTTGGGAGTTAATTATTGCTTATTTGAATGTATTGCAGCGTATAAGAATTGGGGTTTTGTTTGCTGATTATTGGGGGAATGAATTAGTGCTTGATTTGCTGCAATTAGGGTTCTTTACGTGCTTGTGATTGGGAATTGGGGATTCCTATAAGTTTATAATGTCGGAAAGGTCCGAGGATGGTGGCCGGTGGTACTTTTCTAGGAAGGAGATTGAAGAAAATTCGCCGTCTAGGTCTGATGGTATCGATTTGAAGAAAGAAACTTACTTGCGCAAATCCTACTGCACCTTTTTGCAGGATTTAGGGATGAGACTTAAAGTGTAAGTACTCTTTCATGTTAGCTCTTTTTGATTGACGTTTTTGTCGACCTCGTTTTTTTAATCGTTGTAATTCTAGAATAGTAGAATGTGAAAATGTTACCTATGAGTTGTGTTGAGCTTCAGTTTCATGGCCTTGTAACTTCTGGTTTTTGTGTTTTTTCTGCTGTTTTACGTTTTACCCTTGCTGGATAACTGAAGCGGAACCTGATTACCATCGGTTTTCCATGTATTTTAGCATAGAATAAATTAGTCTTGCTATTGTTCTACTTGGGTAATCAACAGTAAGGAAGGTTTGTGCAACAAATGTCACTTGTCTCATATTCGTTAAGCTATTTTCTACATAGAGATGCAATCTTAAGTTCTTTACCTACATGTAGGAGGCGTTGTAGCTAGCCTTGAACGACTCTTCATCACCAGTTCCTGAGGTGCTCTTAGGGTCATGTTCTAATGTCCAAATATTATGCTTTAGTGAGAGCATGTGTAGTAGAAGCTCTCAAAGTGCTCACCGGTGCTCTGCACGGAGGTCACCAATGTTGGAGAATAAAAGGTAGTGTTTTTTCACCCACAGGAGGGAGATCTCTTGTGCTCACCATGGAAAAACAAGATATATTAGGTCTGTATGTGCTCTCCCCTAAGAACACTCAAGAGCATGTGGAGGAGTTTGATCTCCATTAAAAGTGGGCCACATCAAGTGGAAATGTGAGAACGAGTTTATGTATTAATTTCTTTGGAGATGTAAATAAAGAAAAGGTGGGCCAAAACTAAAATGCTGTGCGTGTAGGAGTGGGTGTAAAGTTAGTTTTGCTCCTCGAGAAGAGAGTGTAAATTAGGAGCAAAACAAGTGCTCTTTAGTTCTTACTATGGAACATGCTCTTAGCTGTTTGCATGTTTCCTCTCTTGCTAAAATAAATCACATCCATCCAAGGTTGGAAAATTTTCAGAGGAAAGTTGCACCCTCGAGTGATAATTTGATCAAGGTTCCACTGGCTGCCCTTCCCTTGTCTTTATCTGTTACTCTGTTAGTAATTTATTAGTTTTTAACTACATGCTTTTTGATGCCTTTTTGGTCCTGTCTTAGGGCCATTTGTGGAATGTGGATATAGGTAAAAAAGGAAATTCATTCTTTATGCTTCGGATTTGCATAAGCAGTTGGAATTTTAAATTTTTAATTAGAATACCTCCCCTATTATGTAGTAGTGAACTTTGTATGTCTTGTGGTTTCTCAAAACATAAATTAAGAACGTACAATCATAGTACTTAGTTACGGAGTATTAAAAT
Organism: Silene vulgaris; assembly: GCA_036897335.1. Classification (NCBI taxonomy): domain Eukaryota; kingdom Viridiplantae; phylum Streptophyta; class Magnoliopsida; order Caryophyllales; family Caryophyllaceae; genus Silene; species Silene vulgaris. The sequence continues at coordinate 2,712 of JAYMSF010001694.1, forward strand.
GAGCTGTGGCACTATATGGCAACCATTTTGTAATGCTTTTGAAGGTTACCACTCTTACCAGCATTTCACAATTACATTTTGAGGCTGTATTAGCCACATATTTTTCTGAAACGGCAGAGATTAGGTTGTGATAATCGATGTTTAATGCTATGGGTAAGTAAAACAAGGAAGAAATGACTTTAGGTATTGTTTTGAAAAGCGGAATTGATTTCATTTTCATGATTTCAATTCAAGAAATTTAAATGTTCAAATCAGTTACAGTTTGAATTTCATAAACCCGTTTGGAGATCATGTGGAATTCACTGCCGAATTTCAATTTTCCAATAGTTTTTGGGAAACCATGAAATTGTAATTGTAATTGTAATTTGGCGAGGCAGGTGAGGTCACCAATTTTTTCCGAAAAAGAAATTGATTAAAGAAAAAAAATACTTAGTATTGTGACCGAAAATATTTGCGACTAAGAAAAAAAAGCGAAAATAAATTATTGGGATGAAATTTTCTTCACAAAAAAGTTTATAAGAGGAGATGGATAGTGATGAAATTGAAATGACTGCTATTGGGCATGGATTTGAGCGCCCCAAGTTTTAACTAGGTTAGAATTGTTAAGGAATTGAGCCAAATTCCAATTTCAAATTCTAGGTTCCTCAAACGCTTAAAATGTTTCAATTACAGGATTCAATTCCAATTCTTAGTACCCAAGCATAGCATAATCAATTGTTTGCTAGTTTGATTAGAAAGCGCACAGTGGGCGTTCTCTAGCTAAAACGCCTTGGTGCGCCTTAAGGACACCTTGCGGACAAAGCACTGCGAGTGAAGCGCACTTTGTGCAATTTACGTATGTTTTTTTTTCTTCTAATAATTCTTCTACTATGCATTTTTCATTGCTACATGATCTAGCTTTTACTCATTTACATAGCAACCCATTTTAAAATCTGAAAAGCGCATTATTGAGAAAAAAAATAAATTCCCTTAAATACAAATTTGTTTGAGAACAGTACATCTCTTGTCTATGGGCCGTGTGGCTCTCGCTCCTTGCACCTCATTGCCTCAGTTCACCACACCCCTTTTAAAATAAGGTTTGTAAGTGGCTATTCCTTGAATGTCACTTGTGCTTGTCTCCACATTTTTGTAAGGTTGTTACCCTGTGTGAGTTGTAATTTTTTTTTTCATCAATAAGGTCCGCATACTCGCCAAATCCTCCAAATATAACAGGACATACCTGCTATTGATTTTTTGGGTAGGGAAAATAGTGTTTTTTCTAAAGTCGACTTTGCATGCCTTTTGTGCCGCCTCTCAGTTTGAGTTGTTCATTGCTCCGATTTCTGTGTGTTTGTTCGCCTATTTTTTTTCCCAGCATTAGACCATGGTATACTTAAAATATTTCAATTCTGGAAACACATTCCATTTGCTCCTCTTTGTTTTGTATTTGACATAATGTAAGCCGCCAGAGGGTGGATGCTAATGCTAACACGTTTAGTTTTACTACGCACATTTTAAAGGTTTGATAAAATTAATTGCCTTTGATAAGGTTCAGATATGTGTCTGGAAGGACAAATGATGCAAAATGGGTGGGTGTAGGACAAGGAATTGGACGCGATATTGCTGTGTACGTTTCTTGGCTTGTATATTTTATTTTTTAATTTAGGTGGGAGTGATGAGAAGGGAGCGCTCTAGGATGGTACTGATATACTCCTCGTTTGTTATTTAGAATTTATTCCCCATTTGTGGAAGGTGTTTATAAGTAAAAATAGTGCATCCTTATTAACTTCTCTTTAGATTATGGATTTGAGAGGTTTGTTTTCTAACTTCGGCAAGCTGTGAGGCTAAATGGTCATATAAAGGAATGGAATCACTTTTCTTTGAAGGGACCAAACTCCACCCACCTGTTATTTTGATCCTAAGAGTTTCTTACATTATTGTTTAATTTTAAATAATTTTTCAATTCAAATGCAGCCCGTTATTCACAATTAGATTATTAGATTATGATTGAATGAAAGAATAGGACTCATGAAACAACTTGTTTCTTGTAGTGTGAAGTATCAATTGGTCGGTACGATTTTTTATTCAATTTTTATTATAGGTCATTTAAAATAAGGTTGTGTGTTTTCAACGCAAACCAAGAACTGCACTCATCCAGCTCCCCTTTCACCTCGTCCAAGATTGGAACTCCGAGACATCATGGTAATGTTGTTGAATGGAGTTTCTGTTCCTCTATTAGACAGTCTCTTAACAACTGAAAACTGAAATAAGACACCACACACTTGGGATGTAGTAGGGATTCATGAAGCCTTATATTTAAATGGCACACCATGGTGAACGGGCACGACTCATTGTCTTGTCAACAAATTTGTATTTTGAAACCATGTTTTCTACAACTCTACCCTTAGGATTTTGAGGATGGTTAACATGTAAAGAAATAAAATTAGGTGTAATGGGGGAAGGAAAGAGCATAATTGAAGAACTAAAACAAAGAATATGAGATCACATACTAGTGTTTCTTTGTCGTGTACAAAAGGTGCTTTTAAGGTGTCACCAGGCGACAAAGGAGTTCTTTTTTAATAAGCGTGGAATTTGGTTTTAGGTTTATCGTTTAAGATTTGATGTTTCAAACTCGCCCCTTAGGGCCGTTTCATGTAGGACTTGTTTAATATTTGTATGTGTTTGCCATTGTTCTTGTTCTTTAGATTTAGTTCAATTGTTGTTATACCCCCTCCCTTCAAATTCAATCATAAATCCCAAATTCTCCTCGCAGAAAAGGTGGGACCTTAGCTTGAAAAGCATGCACTTAAGTCCAAGTCGAGTGAGGTACTAGCCAAACGCCTTAATGCGCTTTAAGTGTGCCTTATAGACAAGGCACAACTAGCGAGGCAGAGTGGCGGACTGTTTTGCAATTACAACATTTTATTCTTTGTTATTATGCCTTTCTTTTTGGCACATTAACTGCAACATATACTCCTACATGTTAACTGTGTTTAAAATCCAAAAAAAAAAAGGTAAATACAATTTTCTTTGCGAAAATTGTGCACCTCGTGTCTATAAGGCGCGCGCTTTTGCCTCGCGCTTTGTCGCCTCAGGCCCTCCTTGCCTTTTAAAACTGAGGGTGGGACTGGGGCGTTTTGACTGAACAGAAGAAGTATTTATTTATATTGTGCAAACTGCCGTAGAAAGAACTATGAGGGACTAGTTTTTTAATCTGTTAGTGTATCTAAAGTAATGTTTTTGTTATATTCAGTTTGACCGATTCCTTTTGAAAATGCAGACCTCAGGTAACAATCGCTGCTGCAATTATTTTTTGTCACCGGTTTTATCTACGCCAGTCTCATGCCAAGAATGATAGAAGGGTATGCCCATGCCTGGATTGAATTGCCAAACTTTTACCTATGTGGGGATTTCATAAAAAATGCTCCCATTTGTCGATTCTACTTCTGACTTGCATTTTTGATGAATTGCAGACTGTAGCCACAGCTTGTATGTTTCTTGCGGGGAAGGTTGAAGAAACTCCACGGCCATTAAAGGATGTTATACTCGTGTCATATGAAATCATTCACAAAAAGGATCCTGCCGCAGCTCAGAAGATCAAGCAGAAAGTACTTTTTCTAACTGTAACTTTTGGCTCTTCATTTCCTGTTTTCACTGTGATTAAGTGCTGTTTGTTTGAACTATCATGTATTTGGCTTATTGATGGTTTGCTTTCTTGATGGCTTTTAGTTGATCTTGAGCGTCGAGAAATATTATGCAATTGATGCATTTCACCTAAATTCTCCACCTTTGTTGCTTCTCAAAAAATATTTTGCCTCTGAAAAGGACCTTTTGAGAAATTGAAACCACAATGACACGAACTAGTGTCTGACATTTACAGTTGAGTTTTGAGTACAAAATACAAAAAAAATAAAAATGTAATGCTACATCTTTACTGCTATATTGTGTCATATTCTTTTTCTGATTCATGTTGCAGGAGGTGTACGAACAGCAGAAAGAGCTAATTTTAGTGGGAGAAAGGATTGTACTTGCAACTCTTGGTTTTGATCTCGATGTGCAACATCCATATAAACCTTTAGTCGAGGCGATTAAGAAATTCAAGGTCGCTCAGCATGCCCTTGCCCAGGTTGCATGGAATTTTGTCAATGATGGGTATGAATGTATGATGCATATGAAAATCTTATTATGTTAGCTGAAGATCTATCCGGCATACCAGTAATTGACAATGAAAAACTGGCCATGTAGGCTGCGGACATCCCTTTGCTTGCAATTTGAGTCTCATCATGTAGCAGCAGGCGCCATTTTTCTGGCTGCTAAGTTCCTTAAAGTGAAACTTCCATCTGATGGCGAGGTGGTCTGGTGGCAAGAGTTTGATGTCACCCCACGCCAATTGGAGGGTTGGTCCCTTAATTAAGAGCTTTCTTGAGATGTTGTGATGAATATCTGTCATATATTCTTTGTTTCGTACTTTCGTGCAATTACTGCTCTTCGATTATTTCCGTTGGCAGTAGAGCCAAACACTTGGTAGTTTTGGTCGTCGGATATGATGTAAATACGTAATAACATAAATTGACTCATTAAATTGTCCGTGATTTTGGCATTCTGAAGTAGCTGTCAGATGATGATGCAATTTATGGTGAAATTTTCATTATGGGTCATTTGGAATAGACTCTTTGTGTTCATCACATGGGCAAATAGCCGTTTAATGCATTGGGGTAATTGTTAATCAATAACAATGTTAGTTTGAACTCATTTGCATTGTTTTGTTCTTGCAGAGGTCAGCAATCAAATGTTGGAACTTTATGAACAGAATAAAGCACCAACTAACCAAGGTAGTGAAGCTGAGGGTAGTGTGGCTGGGGGAGCTGCTAATCGAGCAGCTTCAAGGACTTCAACTGATGATCACCTACCTACTAGTACCTCATCTCAAGGTGGAGCTCAATTAAAGCCTGCGAGCTTGAAACCTCCGACCACACATATACATGGAGGCCCTCCTAAGAACTCTCAGAATAAAAGTAGTGACCATGGCAGTTTAGATCACAAGTCCCTCGGAGATCCTAGAGCCTCTGAGCCACTGGTTCATCAGAATAATATTGAAGATAGTAAAGAGAAAAATGTTGGAGGAAGTAGAACAATAGAGGAGGGAGATAATTATCATGGGAATAATTTAGACCTCAAAGAGGCTGTCTCAACGAAGTCACCACCTGAAACTATTGAGAAGATAGATGCCAACAAGTTGAAGGAACTACGCGAGAAGAGAAAGAAATCCAGAGGTGATGTGATCCGTAAGAAAGACATAATAGATGAATTTGATCCTATTGTGAAAGAGTTGGAAGAGGGTGTTGAGTTGGCTGCTGCTCAGAGTGAGAAAATTAAGCTAGAAAGGAAGCAAAACTGGTCTCAGCCGTCAGCCAAACTCGATTCTGGAGATCGGCGCCACGTAGGCACGACAATTCAGCAATCAAATGGTACTAATTTAGAGAATGTAGAGGAAGGCGAGGTGTCCACATTAGATGATTCCCGCTTAGATTATCATTCAAATAATAAAACAAATGATCGCAAGAGAAAGGGTGGGAGTCCAGGAGAGAAAGCAAGTGATGTAAAAAGACGGCGCGATAATACACCAGGGGAATTATATGAAGAGACGAACAAAAGCCGTGTTGGTTATCCTGAGAAGGATTACAAAAGGCATGATCAGGAAAATCATGCTTAAAACTTTTAGCTTGCATGGAGCTTAATTCGTGTAATCAGCTACCTATATATTGTCCTGGAGTGTTGCAGAATGCGACTGATTGGCTAAATTATAGGTACGCACCAATTGCAGTTTATTTTAGTGTGTAAGTTTATTATTAAATTCTCCATTTATGCTATGAAGTGGCAATCAAATTAATGTGATTTTGAGGTAATTATCATCAGTTAATCACTGTTCATTCCGAAACAACTGTGTTTTTATATCTCAAGATACAATTGTAAAAGTCCATAGCATAAATCACGGTGTCTTTCATTTTCTCGGTGTTGGTTATTGTGGCCTTAACTTGCTAAATGTGGCCAATATCGCCTCAAAATGCGGCCGCGGTAACCCCCAAAATTTTGATAACTGGGTCGCATATTGGTGTCGCAAGCCAATATTTAAAACCATGGGTGGAATGGAACCACATACGTTTACCGTGTTACTTAGCCCTAGCCAGGGATAGTGTTGTTTTGGGTTATTTGTTTTGTAAGCGTCTAGCAAAGTTTTCAATTTATCTCTATGGTTACTTCTGGTCTCTCTGATCCCCTCCCCACTAATTTTTTTAAGTAGAAATTGTTGCGATTTACAATGGTTATGACAAAGCCGAATTTGAATAGGTGTTTATTTCCAGCTACAAAAAACTGGAAGCTTGATGAAGCCAGAGATTTTTCCGACATGGGGTTATTCGGCACATGAACTATTCCAGTTTGATTTGTGTCGATGTCATGTAAAACTTGTAAAACAATGTGAAAATTGAAGGGATTCCATTGTATAACCTGTTGTATGATTACTCTTAATTATTTTTCTGTCGATCCCATTAGTAACTTTTGGGGTAGATGGCTTTTGAGAATATGATTCATATGCAGGTTTAGTAGTGTATACAGTGATGGTTTTTTTACTCTAGTGCTAAATAGAGACCATTGTATCGGATATACCTGGTTTTGCTCACCCCTAACTATGGCCGTAGCTGAAACCGACTACAATCATACTCGACGTATAATGCGTGACCTTTGACTTACGGGTTACTTTGTGATAACCATTTTTCTAGAATATTAACTTCGGAGGTCATTGTTCCATATTTCCAAGACTCGTTACTCTTTGGCTATGGATTAAATGGCTCGCTAAAGTGGCTGCGCTTCTTTCTTTTGTGAAGTAGCGGTCCTTCGATGCAGTTCTCGTCGCGATTTTCATCTTGGGTCATTCGGAAACAGCGTCTTTGTGTTGCTAATACAAGGGTAAGGCTGTGTACATCCGACCCGTCCCCTTACCCCGCAATTTGCGGGAGCCATTGAGACACTAGAGTAATGTTGTATTAACTTCGGAGGTCACCACAGTATAAACCATGGTATATACAACAACAATTAGTAAAGTAGATAACATTAAGACGATCCGTAACACAATGGCCTTCACATTTTATTATCAATAAGACATATAACAACAATGGTGATATATATAATTCACCTACATGGGTTGAACTCAAAATATAGAACAAATAAAAACGAAAGTAGACACACAAAATACACAACTTAAAAAAACAATACAAAAGCATTATTGTGCAAATAGTGTTGCATAAATGACGTAAAGGCCAAATTAATTCACAACCCTATTTTAAACCGGGGTTGAAGCATTGTCGTCATCACTAGTGCCCTGCGTATGTTCATTAAAATAAGTATTAGTATACGAATTGAATCACACAATAAGAAAAATAAAATTTCATTTAAGACTGTCTTAAACATAAGATAATGTCTCTCCATACTAATTAAGTAATGAACTAGATTTCATGCCCGGGCGTTGCCCGGGTAATACCGCTACAGTGCCTTTTTAATTGCTATTTTTACTATTTAGACTAAAGTGCCTTTAAGAGCGTTATTTATCTATTTTTAGTACACAATTCATATGTAAAATGTTCTTTCAAGAAAAAGGCAGCAAGAATTTCTCTTAAGTAAAGGAACATTGGGTATTAAATGTTAAATAAAAATTGAGCAAGGTTTTTGTAAGGCGTTTTTAAATAAATCTATTTATTAACCGCATTTGTTAACTGTAAAAAGCAATGTGAATGTAGTGAGTATACCCTTATACATGTCTTATATAAATCTCAAATTATTAAATAAGATATGTAAAAAATTATTTAACATTTATAACTAATTTTTTTTATAAAATAAGACCGTATCATAATATGACAACGTCTCATGCAATAATTACTGTATATGAATAAAAAATGTGTTCTTTACATTCCTTGTTTTAACAAACTTGTTTCATACTCGATAAGATTCTCGTATGTTTGTAGTTAATCTATCTTCCATCTCCCCTTTTTTTTCTTTTGCTTTGTAGTCTAAACAATCTGCCAAACCCCCAATTTCAACACAAATGATTTCTTTGTATGGTCTATCATCTTGTCTTCTTCTTTATCCGATCGTTAACATGCGCACATACAGTATTTTGATAGATCATATATATATTTGCTAATGATGCATATAGTTTCAAGTAGTTGCTATGGTTACTTGAGTTATAATAAGATTATTAAATCCATACGTAAGATACTCATAGCCTCTGCTAAATTGTTTGACGGTAAGCTTATAAATAACTTGCCTATTATTCCGAATAATATGACACTATACTGTTGAATTTGAAAGAGTAACGTAGTTATCGTTTGATGGTCCTTGGCATAGAAACATAAAGCTTTGGTTATATATTTCCCTATCTAATATCTGGATCACATCTTCTTAAAAAATATAAGACTAACATAAACAACACTATTAGAAATAGTTTTTAATTGGAATCTATTTACTTGATAAAAGAAAGATTAAAATTAACAATAAGCCAAATATTGGAATCACCGATTACAAATATTAAGGCCATGATTAATCATATTGATTATTGAGGCACCCATTGGATGTAAAAGACATAGAAGCAACATTAGGAACAAACTTCTTAATTAAGTGACAAAGCATCAACATAATGGCGTAAATGGTGTACATCAAATTTGCTAGGACAGTTGCATGACTTATGGAGTGTATATATAGAATTATTGGTGTTTAATTTGGTTTTGATCCTGTATTATTTACTTAGTTGTTATCCCACTCAAATTC
>JAYMSF010001695.1:0-11509 GCA_036897335.1 Silene vulgaris
TTGTTTTTGTTTCCTTTTCTTTTGAGTGTTTTCCCCTTCGTTTTTACAAAAAAAAAAAAAAAAAAAAAAAATAATGTTAAAGGAAAATGAAAAGGCCATCCTATTAAATAAAAGGTTAAACAAATAGTGTAGTTTAATAATCAAAGTTATGAGAGGAAAATAAAAAATTTGTGTTAATTTATTTTTTATTTTTTTGTGTGTTTGAACTAATATTTTTTTTGGGTTTTTCTACATGGTACCTTTGTATGTTTTTGAATTCTACGTGGTACCCCTCGTATTTCAAAAATATCAGTGATATCCTTAAACTTGTTGAAAACATCTTAAAATATCCAAAAATGCTCTAATTCGCCTCTTTAAATTGTTTAGTTTATACATTTTTGATTGATTTTTTGGCAATAATTTGTCAAGTCATTAACATCAACATCGTTTACTCAATCGTAAACATATTTTCTTTACAAAATTTAGCTGTTTAGAAAGGTGATTTTTAGTAGTTTGGGTATTTTAAGAGCATGTTACTGAGTTTAGGGGTACCAATGATGTTTTCAAAAACGAAGGAGTACCACGTAGAATTCGAAATAACACAGGGGTACCACGTAGAGAAACCCTATTTTCATACCGTAATTACGTTTTCATATACGAAGTTTACTCTTTCATACATGTGTGATCAAAGAAGGGGAGGGAGTATCAGAGTAAAGCTGGCAAACTTGGCCCTACGCAGCAAACCTGACTCGACCGACCTGCACACCTACCTGACAGAACCCAAAAATTTAGCAAACCAAACCAACTTGATACGACCATTGTGCGGCTTGACTTTTTGCAACCTGAACCCGAACACAATACGACCTAATATGAACCCAACTTAATATGAACTCGATAAGATTAATGATCTAACAATTATCAAGCTTTATAATGTTTGACTTAATAACAAAGTAATAAAACCAAATGGTCGAAAACTAAACTTATTTGTTAAAAAGTGGAGTAATGAGACAAAGTAAATTAGATCCGATAGTGAGATGACCCCGACTTGGTTAAGACCCGACCTGAAACTGACTTGACCCGACTTAAAAAGTTATGCTGATTCGCAATAATCCGATCCCGATACGACCGACTCAACCCAATTTACCTGCCATTTGCCACCTCTTTACTCGTCTTGATTCTTGAAGTTGTAGTTTGTAAAAGTTTCCCGTTTTGACGGGCGCACCAGGAATGTTCAACTCCTCAATCTGTAACAATAGGGAAAAAAAGGGGAATACTCGGTAGTTTACTTGATGGAAAACAAATAAGAGCCGTGGTAGCGGTTCACACTCAGCGCCAATCCAATATTTGTAAAGTTTTTCTTCTTCCTCTCACCTTTTCTGTTCGCCATTTTTACACGGGATTTTCTTGCATTCAAGAAATATTGTCTTCTGCTTCTTGGGTTTTATTCATCGTGTTTTGTTGTTTTATTGTGAAATGAGTATCTGCGATTTCTGGGGTACGCCTTGTTTTGGATCTATTGGACATTATTATTATTCGGTCCGATTATAATTGGGTATATATATCCATCCTGATTTTAGGCTTAGATAGATAAACTTGTATGTATATATACTTGATTGATTGATGACTGTAAAGATGAAGAGGCAGAAAGTAGAACCTCCTGTTACTCGAAGATTCCGATTGTCATACTTTTTGTTGTTTGTAGCTTTACTGTACTTGATTTTTATTGCATTCAAGTTCCCTGCTCTTTTGGAGATTGCGTCCGGTTTAGGTGCACATGACACTTCTCAGTTACCCGCGTTAGACCATAACAATGTCAAAAAAGGCTCCCTTCGTTCCATTTATAAGGACGCGTCTCATAGGAAGTTAGAGGGTAATAACAATCCAGATTTGTCATTGATGCCTGACAAGAAATGGATTGAATATACAAGACTACCGTCTTTTAAGCATCAGAATGGCGGGGAAATTACAAATGATTCTGCCATGGAGAGTATGGCAGATGAGGCCTGGTCATTGGGTTTGAAAGCTTGGGAAGAAATAGGAAATGATGACGCTGTTGATAATATTAATGAGGGTTCTACTTTAGACGGGAAGCCAGAGTCCTGTCCTTCGTGGATAGAAGTGACTGGGAAAGATTTGGTAGATCAAGACCATGTTATGTTTCTTCCATGTGGGCTTGCTGCAGGGTCCTCTATTACAGTAGTAGGGACGCCACATCAGGCTCATCAAGAGTATGTACCTCAGCTCGCCAAGTTCAGGAACGGGGATCCATTAGTTATGGTTTCACAATTCAACATAGAATTGCAGGGATTGAAAGTTGTGGAAGGGGAGGCACCTCCCAAAATTCTGCACCTCAATCCTAGATTGAGAGGTGATTGGAGCCGTCGACCAGTTATTGAACATAATACCTGTTATAGGATGCAATGGGGGAAAGCTCACAGATGTGATGGTAGACCGTCATTGAAGGATGAAGATATGCTCAGTAAGGCTGGTCTTTCTTTCAACTTTCGTTTAACTTTTTCTACCTTACAGTTTTTTTTTAATTTACCATTGGCTACTTACTAGCTGCTTGTTATTAAGGAAGCTGCACTGCCTTGCATCAGTTCCTTTTTTATTCCTGTTTTTTAGCCCCTATACATTTGCATAGCACAGAAAAACTCAATACACTATAATGGATACAGTTCAGCCTTAGTCTAGCGTTTTGAAGTTATGTCTATGAACCGGGCGAGGTTTGCATGGTCTGTGACTATTAACTAAAATATGTCTAATTCAAGCATAGTTACGAAGACTAGGTTTGTTGATTACATGAGCACTACGATGAAAACAACATGAAAATTTGTAAGTTCTTGTACATGCTTTTTTAAGTATGCAATATAGGTGTCTTCAAATATCCATGGCTACCTACTTGGTTAATTTACCATGGCTGTTGTATTAGCATTTGATTGGAAGGCAGTAAATTTTTAAGAGCATCCTAACAAAGCTCAAGTAACCCCTTTTTGCCGGGAAAACTAATTGATACCTAGCTTTAACTTGCATATATTAAATAATGTGGAAAGGCTTCCTCTTTTACAATATTGTTTTTTGGTTCAAGCTTGCCATTCTTACCATGTTAGACAACCAATGGATAAATAGAACAGCATTTTTGTGAGGTTTGAATGTCAACTTTTTACCCCAAAAGGCAAAGAACTTTCTTAAAAGCCCCCTTCTTCTTGAGCCCATAGCAAATAAATACTCAGGGAAAATTTAATCCTAAATTAGGAAATTATATTCTTGTTTGACCATCTACCATTATTCCATAAGGCAACTTCGGAGAAGAATTGCGCTGCATGTCCTACAAAGCTATGACTGAAATGCTATTTCATTTTTCAAAATTAATGACCTTCAGTTTCTCAACTCTTCAGAGGCATGGTATACATGAGAGAAAATTATTTCTATGTACATTTCTTAAAATGCAATCAAGAAGGTAGCACCCATAATAATTGTTCACCTCTGGGATCTTTACCACAATACAGCATTCCATTGAACCAGCCTGAGGACTTGAGCTGCTTTTTCCTAAACTCCCTCCAAATGCTAACCTCTTGGATTAAAACTAAATTTAGCATTGAACTTGTTCCTTGGGAAAAGAGAATCAGACTAGGTTGAGGTTGTAGAATTTAATGTCTTATTTTCTAGTGAAGTTCATCAATCTCTAGCCTTGCTAGGTTGGAAAAATCCCAACAATTTTGTAATACTAATATGAACCAAAATATCAACTCAACAAGATTTATCTCTGCCCTTTAGTATCTAGGTAAAAGACAATTGAATGGTACTATATTGTTTGATAATCACGCCTGGCCATAGCGTTGAGTCAATATCTTGTTTAAACAAGGAACCCAATAAACATACATATGCTATGTTGGACTCATTGCCTATCGGTTGGGAAATTAGGTGATAAAGAAGAAAGTAGGAGTTTCATATTGTAGTTAAGATGAAGGAGTGTAGATTAAAGTGGTTCAGCCATGTGTGACACATACCAATTAAGGCCTTGATTAGGAGGCTTAAAGAATGGGTAACAAATGTGGTTATGACTGTAGCAGAAGACCAAGACAACATCTGAGTTGTGATCTAAGAAAACATGGTGTGAAGGATTTGTGGAGGGAAAGATTCCCTAATTTTCTTTTGTTTAGTTTTTAAAATTTTTAATATTATTTTGATATATTTAAGACCCCTTTTTTTCACTTGCAATTTTTTGAATTACTTATTCTTCTGATTTCATTTGATTTTCCACATGTTTGACCTTCTAAACATAATTTCGTTATTGATTATTTTTAGGAAAACTTGTCAATAGTACTGGTATGATTATATGAATGAAGATCACATTATGTAACTTACTACCTTAATACTGTCTTTTAAAAGGTCACTATCTTGTAAAATAAATCTGACTAAAAATTGCTACCTTAATTGCTTTTCAGCGAAAACAAGAGGAATATCCCGGCCAATTTCAGAATATCCTTCTAGAGGTCCTTTTTTCTTATGACCATATTAACCCTATACTTGAAAATCATACACCATCCTTCCTTCTTCAAAACTTTATGGAAATTTAAGTGAAGGTTATCTTCATCATCCTGTTTCCGTCTCATCCTCCTATACTTTTGCAATTCTAATTGTTGAACAACTTCTATTGCTGCCAAAGTTTTTGCATCTAATTGAACACTTAGGGGTTGTTTGGGTCACAAAGGTGGAATGGTATGGGTTTGATGTTGATACCATGATTTAGAACTCCATACCACTTCATTGTTGTTTGGTTTGATAGTCTTTTACACTCTAGGGGGAATGAAGTTGCTTGGTTGGAGAGTAGGGAATGAGTATCTAGGGCGTTGGAATGGAGTTGGAATCCATAAGTATCTAACTCCATTCCAAAATCACCTAATCAAACACTAGAATGGTTCAAATCCATTCCACTTCAAAACACGTAACCAAACACCCTCGTAACAATCTCCGCAATTCAATAAAATTCACTCTAAAATTCAATTCAGCACCTAAGCAACAACCCAGAGAAAGCGTGTAATGTTTGTATGAGTAGATAGTGCAGCCCAATTAACATAATTCACTTATCAAAACTACAAGGATGTGTATGTGTGCTATGACATTGGAGATAATCTATTTAATGCTTTAATTCTCTTGGAGTATCCACCATCCCATACATACTATTTTGTATAGTTAGATCTCCGCCCCTATTATCGCACCTTCTCTTTAGTTTTTAGGTTATCCTTGGTACACTATCCAGAAATGCACCTTTATCAGCATCCTTTCCCTGTGTGCGACTGACCACAACTAGGGACATCAAACGAGGCCTTGTCAAGCTTCATTTTCTTTAAATTGGTGAATCCCAAGTTTAATTTCCTGTAGTTGATTTTGGTGATATTTGTTTGGATTATGATTGTTGGAATTAGTAGTGGTCTCCAGGTTTAGATTCCTAGTTAATGTGTTGAGAATGAAGAAGGGGTTTGAGCATGGCGGTTTCAGTGGGGGTTCATGGGGTTCAGTTTGAATTCCACTGATTCAAAAAGCTAATATATATAAAATAGAATGGTAATAAATCAGCAAGATCTCACTGTCATAATGATTTCTGCATGACATTTCATGGGTTCAAATGCCAAATTTAGCAATTTGAGTTATTTTGTTCATGAAAACATCTTTTGGACTATGGCCCAGTTGACAATGGTTGTGGACTATTTAGCACCTTTACAATATGTGTTATTTCAACTATTTTCTATTGATTGTTGTTGGTGGTGGTGGTGTTTTTTTTTATGTTTTTTTTATTGTTTTGTGTTGGTGTGGTTGTTTTTTTTTTTTTTTTTTTTTTTTTTTTTTCACTTTTTTAGAAATATAACACAATGATATTTCGTATTGCGAAAGTTAAATGTCTTAAGTACATATCTTAAAAAACGTTTTACCACTATAATGATAAGAAATGAATATTTAATGAACGCATTACTAGGGTTATAGATCCGGCCCAGGGTTCGATGATGAAGATGAAGGCGATGAACTAGTAGTTGTGAACTTGTGATAATGGTTTTGAAATTGACAAAGAAGAAGAATAGTGTAAGGGTAAATTGGTTAATATACTCTCCTTGTTTGCCGGAAAATGGACAAGGTGGCAATTTATGATCAAAAGCAATGGTTTTTATAATATAAAATTTCAAGGTAGTAAGTTACAAAAAGTGATACTTAAAAGGTGAGTACTAATTAACAAAATTTTCCTTATTTTTATCTGGTTTTCCTTCCTTATTTTTCCTTATTAATTTATTTGTCATTGACCGTTTCAAATAAAATGGTTTAAGTTAACCTACCCCAAAATTTGGGAATACTTCTTTGTTGTTTTTATTTACTATTCCCTCGGATCTAGCGATTCTGTCCCATTTTTTTTTGGGTCCATTGTAATTAGTCAATTTTCTAAATCTTATAAAATAAAAGGTGTGCATTCCATATTAACCTAGTCAAGTAATGATTTTGTTTAATTGAGACAAGTGGTAGTACTCTCTCTATCCTAGTCAATTGCTTACCTTTTTTTGTTCTTTGTGAGGAGCAATCTAACTAAAGGTAAACAAAAGACTGAAAGGAAGGTAGTTTTATTTTTAAAGTCGAGGGATGAAAATGATATTGCTATTACTTAATCTTATACATAATTTCTTGTCGATTGAGGACAATATAAATGGGATGGAGCCATGGAAGGAGTGTTTTAAATGTTTACGATTCATCTACTAAACATATTAGGACGTTGCTTAGTTGGTGGTCTCTCCCCAATGCCAGCTTTTTAACTGAAGTAAGGAGCCTACCGCATACAATTTTTCACATGGCTGATGCACCAACTTATCCCTCCCTATAGCATTATCTAGCTTGCATAATCTAATATACCAGATTTCCAGTTTTGAATTGTTAATGTCTTTTGTCACAGTTGATGGATACAGGAAATGTGAGAAGTGGATGCACAATGATGTGGTAGACCCCAAAGAATCAAAAACCAGTACATGGTTCAAACGATTTATAGGGCGAAAACAAAAACCAGACCTAACTTGGCCATTTCCTTTCACGGAAGGCAAACTGTTTATCCTCACAATACGCGCTGGCATTGAAGGATTTCACGTCAGTGTTGGGGGACGACATATTACCTCATTTCAATACCGAATGGTAGATTATTTCCGCTGGTGCTTTTTCGTATCCATTTAACATAAATTATAATGACATTATTTATCTTCTCGTAATAGTTATAAATGCATGCCTGGGGCACAAGGTTATCTATGAGATCTGGTTGCACTTTAACTATAGTAGTTGATCTTGCATTGCGCTCTTAGCTGAGCTACTGTATGCAAAACGCCGTGAATTTGTTGTCTTTTGGCTTTGGTTGAGCTAGTATTGCTACGTCGAGAATGTTGGCCTGCTGAATTATAGCAACTGGATATAAGTGCCAACACTTGCACGCGCCAGAGGATTCTCTCACTTTCTCAGTTGTTTGCATGTTCTCTACTTTTCTATGTGTTTTACGTCATTTCCATCCAGAAAGATGCCTCCACATCCCCTGTAGCATCCAGTTTCCTGTTTCCTGCTCTTTTTTATTCTGTATTTCCTTAATTTTTTTTGTGTTATGATCCGACACCATCTTATACTTTACTAATGCATTTTGGCATCGACCCGCTGCTGGGATTGTTATCATGAATAGTGTTATGATTCAACACGATTTTTTACTATGACGAGAAGAAAAATGAATTAGTTATACTAATTTTTCGTGGCTGGTGTCCTCCATCTTTTCTCTATTTTCAGGGATTCGCGCTTGAAGACGCCACTGGTTTAGCAGTTCAAGGAGATGTGGATGTTCATTCCGTTTATGTGACTTCACTGCCAACAACTCATCCAAGCTTTGCTCCCCAAAGAGTACTTGAAATGTCATCTCGTTGGAAAGTGTCTGCTTTGGCCAGAACACCTATCCCACTCTTTATTGGTGTACTCTCTGCCACAAATCATTTTGCGGAACGTATGGCAGTGAGAAAATCATGGATGCAGTCCCCGGAAATCAGGTCTTCAAATGTAGCTGTCCGGTTCTTTGTTGCCTTGGTAACCACAGTAGCATGCTTCAGTTTTGTATTTTTTCTATTGTTCTTGCTGGACTAACTTTCTTGAATTGAACTCTTATTTTTTAGCAGCTAAAGAATGAAATTATGTTTCTTGAATGCTGCCAAAGTGATTTATCTTGCAAATATGTTTCTTTGTTCCCATTGCTGCTATTTTTTTCTTTTTAAATTTGATAGTTTTAAAATTAAAAACGAATTCTACCAACCTCTGATCTCGTGTGTTTGTTTATGTTACTATTATGACAGACCTTGTATAATGTTATATCTAAGGATGACAATGATTCTGGTTTGAGTAGGGTGAAGCTTCGCCTGCATCCACTCATCACTTAAAAACTTTATCCAACCCATTTGTCATCCACAGAACTTATCACCCCAACGGCTCAACCCATCCATCCATCCCCCGTGGATGAAACGGGTGGATGGGTCATAAAAATGGTTGATTGCTCAAATTTGTTTCCACATTGTTTAGCTCATTTTTCAATCCTTTGTCAGTGTTTGTGTATAAACGAATCTAGTTCACTATCTTAGTACCCTATTTGAACCCAATTTAGTGTAGGTACCGCCCTATGAAGTCCAAGTTATTCTTTGAACCGATCAGAATTCAAACTATGCAACCTTAATTAAATTTACATTTCCAAATGGAGCCAAGGACTTACATATTATGATTTGATAAATCAAAATGACTCATGAAACTTGTGCTTTGATTTTACTTTAAAATAGGAGTCGTTTCACGCAAATTTTCGATGCAATTTTCATTATGGCTCATCCGGAAACAGTCTCTCTGTGTTGATAACTCATGTGCCACACAACTTGCATTTCTGTTGATGATTCATCGATGCATTGAGATCATTTGAAGTACAGCTTAGAGTTGGTGGATGTAAACTTTTATGTTCATGAGTTTTCTCTTCTTTCATTGGAAATCTTGTATGCTTTGTGGTTTCTTAATGTATTTCTATTTCTTGTTTGCGCGGTAGTGTAATTGAAAATTGTTTGGTTTATTCCTTCACTACTCTTTATGGTGTTCTGTCAAATTTCTATTGTTGTGGCTTACTACTACACTTGTAATGCCTACATTGTAGAGCCAACGGAAGGAGGTTAACCTAGTTCTGAAGAAAGAAGCAGCTTACTTTGGCGATATTGTGATTTTGCCTTTCCTTGATCGTTATGAGTTGGTAGTTCTTAAAACAATTGCTATATGCGATTATGGGGTGAGTTGTTGCTCAAATTTATCTTTTGTAGTTCGTCCTTGTACTGTTATACAATTTGCTTTACTTGGAATGTTTGAGCACTCCAATAGAGTATATGAATTTGCAGGTTCACAATGTGACAGCTGCATACATAATGAAATGTGATGATGATACATTTGTGAGGGTAAATATCGTGCTGAGACAAATTGAGGCTATTTCTCCGGAGAAGTCGCTTTACATGGGAAATTTAAATCTTTTGCATCGGCCTCTTAGACATGGCAAATGGGCAGTCTCTTATGAGGTACAAAATATTGGCCATTATAGTACCGAATTAGTGATGCATACAGTATCAAAACAGTCAGTAACTCATTACAACTCTCCCTCCGTAATGTTGTTTTCTTCTCACTTCCCTTATCTGGCAATTTATTTATTTTCTTCCCACTTCTCTTCTTTCCATTTGTGGACATGATTGTTTACCATATGCTCCCAATGAGAGTTGTGTTTTCACAAGACTTGCCACTTGAACCATTTCTTTTTCATCGTTTAATACCTTTCTTAATGTTTGTGCAAAATGAAATGGGAAGAAAACAATTGTATGGAGGGAGTAGTATGTACATTGAGACAACGCATTTTCTAACGAAGTTTGTTTGTGCGAGAGTTATTATCTTTCATCTACCTCTATGCATGGAAACTTTTGTTGGAAAACTCATTTTCTAGTAGAAATATGCGGGTATTGTTCATTCGAACTCGTTGGTGTTGGAAAACATAGTTAATGTTTTAACCGAAAATGTAGAATTATATCTCTATTTCCTGTTATATTTGAACATTCCCGCCTCCCTTTTCCACGCATTGCTTAATGATTAGGAAGTTACAATGTTGTCCCTTTGCTGCTCTTTTTATCCTTCCCTATCTTTCTACCTTTTTTATTTGCTTTAACTTCGTTTAGTTAAATTCCCTTCAGTGGATCAGACTGTAGCCCTACATTGTTTTGGGATGAACACTTATCTCAAATTTTTTGGTGGTTTGATGCTTAAAGAGCACGAGTTTTCATGCCTACTACGGAGTAATATTTGTGGTCAAATATAGTTCCATAGTATTAGTTGGCATTTTCTTTTTTTTGTATTTTTTGTTCAAAATGTTTGGTGCTGGGGCTTGTCTGGATACTCCTGTAGTAGGGGGGTGAGGAGGAATAAAGGTAGGATGCTCTTCTTCAGCCCAATTATCCAAATATATGGGGGTATCTTTTCAAGACTCACATTCACGATTATGTTTTTCCGAAGTTTTTACCCTGCAATGTTTGAGACTTGCCTTTTATTGGCAGGAATGGCCACAAGAAATATACCCTCCTTACGCCAATGGCCCTGCCTACATAATCTCCAGAGACATTGCCAAGTTCATCGGCCATCAGCGCAAAAACCAAAGCTTAAGGGTCAGTGACTAACTTGTTTCGTAACTGCTTTTACTTCATTATTGCGGTCATTGTCATTATCCTGGTGAATGTTTATTGATTTACCTTGTGCAGCTGTTCAAGATGGAAGATGTGAGCATGGGAATGTGGGTTCAGCAGTTCAATAGCACCCAACGTGTTCAATACTCCCACAATTGGAAATATTGTCAGTATGGATGCATGGAAGGCTATTTCACTGCACATTATCAATCTCCTCGACAAATGCTGTGTCTGTGGGACAATTTAGCCAAGGGCCAGCCTCTTTGTTGCAATGTCTGATAGTAAGGGGAGTACACTCAAGTGCTGTTCCACGAATTCTGACTTTTTGACACTTTCGAGAACTTAGATTCTTTTACGAGCAAAGCAAAGTGAGTTGAGAACTCGGACACATAAAGAATGGATATAGGGAGGCAGGGAGAGTGAGTTGAAATTACTAATACCATGGTATCGATGCGATGAGTCGGTTATTCGTGGCTATCTCTTGACGCGAGTTCTAATTCGTTTTCAATGATTGTTGTATATACTTTGTGGCTAATAGGGGGATGTAACTTTTTGGGAGGTGGGAGTTGAAACTAGATGTTAACAATATACTTTTTTTTACCCAGATGGTAGACGTTGAAATCTGTAGCAATATGAATTATGAATTGTAGAGCTCATTCACATATAATTCCTTGCATCCTACGAGTGAACTCTCCATGTGTTACCCAACTCACATTCACGTAACAATAGGTCTTACTTGTGGCGGGTCAAATATTACTCACATGGAAGATAAGACAAAAAGTAGAATGCAT
>JAYMSF010001696.1:0-11507 GCA_036897335.1 Silene vulgaris
TGCAACTTGGGCAGCGTCAGTGCAACCGAACATGGGCAGCTTCCACATTGTCCAGTACCTTCCGTCATAGTATCCTGGGGACTTGTTGTTCTCACGGTATACAAACGCGGTCTGCCACATGACATCATCAATTTCATTAATGTTTGTCTAATTGTAAAACCGTCTTATAAAAAACATTAATGGTACTAAAATTGAACTTACTCCAACTTCGAACTCAACGCAAGGAACCCATCCCTTCCTTAGAAGGTAGTCGACTTCCTTCGCCAATTGCTCCTCTGATAGAGGTGGAAGGTATGAGAGGGTCTCGAACTTCTTCAAGTTACGTGGTGGCCACACCTACAAAACATTTACCAACACCGTCACCCAGATTTTATCTATCAAAACTTTTATGCCGAATTATTAGACTTAAACTTTATATACTGTTTCAATAATAACTCATTAAATGGGTAATTCAACAATCTTGTACGCACAAGCATTTGTGTTGAATGCACAGTTTAGTTTAATTTAACTTAAGACGGATACTTATGTCGAATTTATGATCAATATACATGTAGGGAGAGGTATATCATCATTTAATTTTCATAATGAAATTACAGAGCATAAATCAATAATCAATTAGTCTCCTTGATAGTTTTGTATTTTGCCTATCACACTTATACGAGGTAGTTTAACCATTTATATCGGTAATTATGTTAAATGTGTCGTATATAAGACGATTTTACACGAATACAATAGTTAACTAGTTATATGAATACAATTATGTTGATAATGTGTCATAATATAAGATGGCTGTTGAGGAAATTTGAACATAAGTCATGAGATGAGTGCTCTGTACTACTCTTGTGACTATATATACCAGCTAAGCTAGTTGATATATGCATTTATGATTACATAAGACGGTCTTAAGAGGCAATACAATAGTTATATACCTGCATGCAGTTGACTCTACCGCCGTTGCTAGCAAGTTTAGTAATGTCGACGTTGCTCTTCCTAGAAACGGGGAAGGCGGAGGTGGACTTCAAACCAGTGAATGGTGCAACCATGTTAGCCTGAGCAGCCGCACTAGCGGTAGCCATCGCCGCGTTGGACATCATGGAAGCCATATTATATTTTCTCTATGAATATACACTTTTTATTACTTGTGTGAATGAGGACTATGCACTATACTTTACTAGACTATATAGTATAAGGATGATCCTCATCACCCTTAAATGAAAGGTCATAAGTTTAGTTAGGAAGATATGGTTTGGGATATTCTTAGCCTTTAGAGATTAGATTGGTGAAGTTTGTGGGATGGTTGATATTGTAGGACCATTCATATTTGCCCATATCATATAACCACATAATCATATGTTGGAGATTTTTTGAATTTTGTTTTTTTTATTTATTTTTTATTTTAAAAAATAAACTTTTCTACCTCAAGTTGTATTTGTTTTCGTTTTTTCTGTAAATTGTCTTGTGTTTTGTGTGTCTTATAATTTACATCCACTAATTATCCTTTCGTATGGTTGGTTTATGGTGGAGTGAAAGGTTGTGTAATTGTGTTCTTGTATGCTACGTCACAAAACATATACCCGTCTACTTTTTGTATAAGGCGGTCTCACATGCATAGAGGTGCGCTAAATCTGGCAAATAGATCCTTCAGGTGAAATCTATCATGTTATTTCGGTTCCAGTAATTTTTAGGCCAACAATTATTTCGATCGACTCGAGTCATTTTTGGGCCGGGTCATCTAAAGTCGGGTCATAATTTTGCCTTAAACAAGTCATTTCAGTCTTTCGGGTCTACAAGGTCATTTCGAGTCAATTTTGGCCGGGTCATTCGGGTTTATTGACTCAGGTTCAAGTCATACATTTCGGGTCATTTTTTATCTCAGGCGGGGTGACTTTTGCTAGACTCTATAATCTACGTTTTATATTTGAATACATATTCGAAACAATCTTAATGAATATTGCATGCATAGAAGTTATAGTTCAATGAAAATACAATAATCATCACAAGATAGAAATCTCATAATCAAGTAAAATTAAGATCAACCTCTCAGCATCGAGAGGTTAATATCACAATTAATAAAGCCGTTAAACTAGTTGTCAAGTAGGATAACGAAAATGATTTGAGAGTTTCCTTAAACACTCATTTGTGTTTCTCATTGGTTCATTGTAGATAACACTATCACCAAACTAGAAAAATTTCTTAATTCACGGGACACTTGTGATTTGTAGGTGTTGTTTTTAAACTAATTCCGCCGTCTTAATTATATGTCTAATATTTAATTAAAATGCCCCCTTACAACGAATATAAATGATAAATAGATGATCGAAACAAAGCAAATAGTTACATACGGAGTATAACTTATTTGTTGTTTAAAGTGTGCCTCTACAACAATTGCTCCACAAACTCTGCAAAGCTACGAGATCAAGATATCATCAATCAATCATAAATTGATACATATTCCGTATGTATTTATATATATACTCAAAGAGTCAGCCTATCTTTGCTTCCAAAAAGCAACTAAAATAAAATTAAAAAATAATATCATGGTTATTTGACTTAAATATATTCCCAAGTGCAAGACTAGTACTATAAGAAAATGATAAAAATGTAAACTTCATATAATCGTAATCGCACCTTAACAACAAAATTAGTCAATTAATTGCATAAATACAAATATTTGTGTAATGCGGTATTCACAGGTTTATCGTAAAGCGGAACCACCTGACCCATAACTAACTATACCGAAATAACCACCTAACCCGTAACTAACTAGTAACCGAAATGTTCACTACAGTAAAAAGTAAAAAGAAGAAGAAAAAGAAAAAAATGGAAATTCTACAATCTTTGAAGAACAACAACGATTGCTAAAATTGAGAATGCACAACATTTAATCGGATTAATTGAACATTCAACTATCATCGGTAAATTTCTATTTATTCCCCTAATTATTCTGCTGCAATTTGATTGATTTTGCAAATTTCGCGATTCTAGGGTTTCCTAATGATCAACTAACGAACATTCAATGAGAAATCGAACATTATATTCGCTATTATTGTGATTGTTACTCCATTCCGAATCGCATTGCTGTGATCAGCTGTATAACACCTTGATTTTCGATTGATTTTGTTGTTATCATTGTTGTTGAACCCTAATTTTAGGGATATTCATTGCTTGAGCTATCTCGTAAATTTTCCCATTATTGTAGTAATTGTAGTTTAATAATGTGGCGTCTATAGTGAACTTTCAATTATTAAGGTTCAAAATGTACTTGTTATTTGGATTAATTTTGGTTCGATTTCGCTTTCAAGTGGTGCTGATGAGAGTATTGAGCTCGAGTTAGTCGAATTCTTTCAAAGTGTTGAAATTTTACCTTGGAGGGAATGAATGTAGTTGAGAGATTTGATTTATTGACGAATAAACGGGCTCAATAATGCCATGATCATTTTCAGTTTGCCATTTGGTATGCCTTCCTGAGTTTCGGTTAGCATTGATGGTTCGTAGCTTCAAATTTACTGATATGATGTTTTGGTACTTCATGGCGTGATTGCCAATTTACTCACCCTTTTGTAGTTTTTTAACTTTTTTCCGCTTGGTCTGATTTTAATCTCTCATACAATATTGTAACTTTGTAAGGCATACTAATAATGTCGGCATGAGTCTGTTGGCACTATTAGTACACTACAGGGAATTTACGGGAGTTTAGGGATAAATTTTCTGTCTTATGCTATGGTTATACGTCCCTTCCTGTAAGTTCGTATACTCCTGCAATAGCAAGGATTTTTGGATCCATTGAGCCAGTATGTGGCCAGTTGGTCTGGTAACTCCCTGATTTGTTTTTGTGTGTATAGGTACTTGGAAGTGATCTGAACTAGGTTCAAACTTTTATTTTCATGTTTGATGGGCTGGTTAGGTAGCGGCGTAGCGCATATAAGTTTCAGGGTCTCTTATATTATGACATTCAATGTCTTGGATCCTCTTTTGATTTGTCTAAAAATAAAATAATATTTCACCTAGCAGTTTAATACGAAATCAGACCTGCAAAATTCTGTTTTTCTAGTTGAGTTCAGAAAACAGCAAGTCCCGTTATTTCAATGATTTTTTTTTGGGAAGTCCCAAAATATTTAAGCTGATCGTGTTCCTTTATTGAATTTCTCAAATGCACCATAATATCCAGTTGTGAGCCATGCTTCCACTGCATGATTTTGGTTATGAAGTCATCTGTAGATCAAGAATTTGATATTTCTGTAAGTGAGTCTGGAATAGAGCAGCTTTAAGCCTGCATTACTTGTAAAGTTTACGGGTTCTGGAAACTCGGTTTTATGCTATAAATAATACTTCGGAGGATTCTCTTTTCTTGAGTTAGTGGTAATTTCTGATGGATGTACATCATGCAATGGATCAGGAGTAGAAGGTTAGACACTGCACGCGATAGATAGAAAAATATTTATGGTTGTGTGAATATTCAGAATATGGAACGGATTTAGGAAGTGGATATTTTTTGCGTTTTGCTTCCTGATGTTACACAATTCTCCCGTTTCTCTATTATTCCGTCTGCTTTGACATGTACACTTAAACCAGGGAGAGGTGGGTCTGATCTAATGAATTCGAGTTTGTAGGGGGGATATAATTGCTTGCTTCACTTTACTATTTTGTTGTTCATACTAGTCACCTTGTGTGTCATGGTTTCGGCTAGTATAGGAATGGACTTGAAGCGGTTAGGTCCTCTCCCATAATGCTTTTGTTCTCTATATTAAGTATGGTATAGCTGAAAGATTTTGTGGCTACTACTTCTATTTTATAGTGAGCCCTAATCTCTAAGAGGGAGGTAGACACTTAATGGCTGAAAGAGAATTTACGGATTGTTAAGCGACATATCTTATGCAGGTTGAGTCTGTCAACTTCTTCTGTTGACACTGAGTAAAAGTGTGTTGGAGTCTGGACAATACTTATATTTTATTCTGCTTTATGTACATTTTTCTCTAGGAATAATTGCAGTTTAAAATTGGATAGGTTCTTTTCGAGACTTTCATCTATGCTTTCTTCTTATTCCCTTGGTTAGAGGTTTTTTCTGATGTCTGTATGTTTTACAAAATTGAGATTTTTCTGTGTTTCAGGAATGTCGTTGAGCTATGAAGGTATCGCGCATTTTTGTTCTGTTAGTTTTGATCTTCTGACATGAACAGTGGGGCTGTGGAGTGATTGCTAGCGTGCGACAGAACTGTTTTTGCCCTGAAAGGCACTCTTCTCTTTTATTTGGATTGATGTTAAAATCTCTGGGAGGCATTTAATGTTTAAGGATTTACTGCAAAACACAAGTTAGCGGTTTCTGCTTTAGCTGATATATACGAGTATTAAGCAGCGATGACAAAGAGGAGCCTTGGAGTTTTAAGGTAGTGTTTGCTGTAAGAATTGCTGGGTGGTTCCCTTTAGAGAAATGGTTTGCAGGTCTCTATTTAAAGAGTTTTGGTGGGTGCCTTGCACTTGTCGAAATTGCTGAAAAGTGATGATGAATTCTGTGGAAGTGAACCCTTTCCTTTACCGGAACTTTTTACATCTTGGATCCATGCGCAATTAAGCAACATGAATATCAACTCTCAGGGCATGATGAAGAACCAACAGGCAAATAATTAAGAACTTACATATTCGACTTGATATAGGTGGCCTCATTTGCAGTAAATATCATAGAGCATCCCTTCAACCAGAGCATTTCAGAAAACATTCCCTTCAAGTGGCCTATATGACTGGTTGATGCTGGTTACCATGCCGAAATCCCTGACTGATGAATTTTCAATTTAGGCTTTAGGAATGGTATAGTGAGAGGCCAACGTCTACATAAGCTGGTTATAAGATTCAAATATATGACTTACTCTCCCTAATACGAACTTAATTTTTTATTTTTTTTTTCTCTGAGGGGAAACTGTACAAAGTACCGTTATACTCCCTATAAGATTTTCCTCATAGGCTATGGCT
Organism: Silene vulgaris; assembly: GCA_036897335.1. Taxonomy (NCBI): domain Eukaryota; kingdom Viridiplantae; phylum Streptophyta; class Magnoliopsida; order Caryophyllales; family Caryophyllaceae; genus Silene; species Silene vulgaris. The sequence continues at coordinate 5,965 of JAYMSF010001696.1, forward strand.
TTGAGATTAGTTTAGTTTAGTTTAGCGATTACCCTTTTCAGTAATCAACGTCTACATAAGCACTCCCTATTAGGCTATTACCAAGACAACAATAGTACCACCCATATTCAGATGGATAGGTTAAAAGGAGTGGAGATCGAAGAATAGTTATTGAAAACATGGCTATCACGAGCATCTGGAATCACCTAGTTCAGTAGGTGGTGTGTCGACTTTTCTTAAAATGCCCGAGACTGTCAATCGTTTGAGCATCCAGCAAGCTATCACATTTTGGAAGAACCGTAAGATGGAGACATGCCGAATAATAGGGTAATAATCTATATAATATACCCCTAGAATTCTCGAACGTTAAAACACGAATTTTCTATGATTTAAAAAAAAATTCCTACACAACTAGTTGCTAATCAATGTTGATTAGCATGGAATAGACATTGTTGTGACAAACGAAAATATATCATCCTAAGTGGATTCAACTTGTATACAATTTTGTACCTTTGTTAAATTGCTATGTACTATTTGTACTTAAGAGCATCACCAAATTGTCATGTCGTGAGGTCCTAGCAATCTCCATTAGAGCATGTTGTCGACCTCTTATTGGTAACTAGGATCCACCCACTTTCAAGTGATTCAATTTTAAAGGAAGACGTCTAGTTAATAAATGAGTTGTCTTTTTATACAATGAACCGTTTTTTTTATATAGAAATGATAAAGCACAAGTGTGTTATAACTTATACATCAGTTGTCTTTTTATATAGTAAGACGGTCATGCATGTGAGACGGTCTATTTTTGTAAAAAAAAAAAAAACATTCATTTATTGTTAATATCCGAGTTCTCTTTTTATACAATGAACCGTCTCACGCAATAATTAGTGATTCATTATATGATTGCATTGATGTGCCAAAATCTGAAAATCTCATATATTAGTGAGTGGTAGTTGACTTGTTTAGTTTTTCATTTCTGTGGGTGTTTGACCTTTTTTGGATTAATGGGTGACAAATCAAGATATCATACAGTAGCTGTGGATATTCTTGGTACGACATAATTTTAGAGGCATTTTCCCACCCATTTGCTACACTTTTCAAATTCTCCCTTCTGTATTTTACCAAATGTAGTGAATTGGATCGAACATAAGGAATAGCAAAGAGTCTCTTGTAAATGGCAGTTATCGTCCTTATCGATATGACGAAGTTATCAGGTAGTGATACTCATGAGTCATGACTGTTTTGAAAACCGTTGATTCTGAAAAATGATTTACCGACTTCAAAAGGATTTTGGGGTCTGCTTGGAGTAGCCACAGGTGAACCCCCTGAATCCCTGATGGTATGTCACCTTGAACTAATTGGATGAATGATTGGAATCTGTTTAAATTGATAGAGGAGACACCTGAAGTTACATCACTATAAAGGTCATAATGCAACAAATCAGTTCCTGATTCTTCAGATTTTCTTTTTAACAAGGGGACCTGTAGCCGCAACCCTTGGTGCGCACTGGGTGGTATACGTATTAGCATGCAAACCACGTATACTAGGTAAGCTACCCGAGAGTGACAGACTTGAATTCTATCTGAATTACCATGTTAACGACTGAAGGCTGAAGACTAGAAGTCATGTTAACGACATAACAGGGTCGTTTTTCAAAATATATTAGGTATTTCGAAGAACTTTAATTACTGTCTTTCTTAATGTTATCCCTTAGTTCTGTTGCTCACAACTTGGTAAAGGAATCCAGAATAGGTAGCCATATCATTTTTTACAACTGAAAACAAAAATTCCGTCTTTTCTACGAGGTAAATCAAATATCAGACGTCTTGTTTGTTGAGAAGTTGGATTTTGATGGCACGCAACTCGCAAGTATACAACTTTAGTTACTTTACACCAAACCTAAATATAGGCTTCATGATCGACGGCACGTCTGTCCAGTTGGCACTATCACTGGTAAATCAACTGCTGCTCAATAGCCTTGTGGCCTACAGTACAGTGCAGATGATTTGTAGCACTTGGATAAGCTTGCGTTTTGGATCATAGTCTCATCATCTGCAAAAAACCGCGGAATGAGGACGAGAACGACAAAATACTCCCTCCATTTGATTGAGTTGGCCTTTGCACTCGCTTTTCTCCTCGCAAAAAATCTAACCCGATAGGAGGCAGTATTAACGATTGAGTAGCATTAGTTATAGCATATTAGTAAGCTAAGTCTGAGTCCTGAAAATGTGTTCAAACTTATGAGGAAGAGATTAATTTATTGCCTTATAGGTTATAGTCCTTCCTGACTTGAATCTGAATTAAATCGGATGATATAGACTCAAGAATAAAGTTAGATTGATTTATGCTGAAAATATGTTCTTTTCAAGGAACTATAAATGTTAATTGTTGGATTATTATGAGAATCAAGGCAATTGCTATGTTAAAATAAGTCCATCTCAAGATCAAAGTTTATTTACACACAAAAGTATTTATTCTAAGGATGATAGATAATTTAGCTAATTGGATCAAAATTGCAATGCACTATTTTTATCACCTAAAATATTTTGATCTTAAAACCATAGTTTATTCAGTTAGTCTCCTTAAAACGGGTTAAATATGATCAGACTTGAGCATTTAAGACAAATATCTAGTGAGCAGTCTTTCTAAAGTACACAAATGGATACGATTAAAATGGTTTCACAATAACTTAATGAGAAACCGTCTCTCGTTTTAGTAGTTAGTTAACTAGTTTATTTACCATAAAACTTTTTGTTTGAGATCACAGCAACCAAACAATGATAAATCTAGTGACTTGTGTAGTGTAACTTTTTTTTTTTGAGTGAGACGTAAAAGTTAGAAGTAAATCCTAAAATTACCATGTATAGAGAAATGTTGAAGTTGCCAAATTGGGACAGTGGTACAGTTAGTGTAAGGCTGATGAAAATAGCACAAGAGATTTAGTGGGAGACAATCTTAATTTTAAGAATTTGTCTTTACTAATTTTGATGATGATTAACAAAATAGTAAATCACATGTCCAAAGTCAAAACCCCTTTGCTACTTTCATTATATTATGACTTCTTCTGACCCATTTTGTATAGTATTATTTGAAGATACACCATGCTTGTCTCTTGTATGTCACAAATGAGCCTTTTTTTCCGTTTATTCACGCAACATTTACATCAAAATGCTTGTATGAATCAAAAATATTTCCCCGGTGTCTTAATGACTCCGCATATTGCGAGGTAAGGGGAATCGGATGTACGCAGCCTTATCCTTGTGCTAGGAACATAAAGAGACTGTTTAAGGTCATAAGGTCATGATATCATTGAGAATATCATATCAACCAAAGTATGAGCTGATGGTTGGGACTTGGGACTGAATCTATGATTTACTTAAGTTTGATTAATGTTAAATTATTTACAGAGAAAACCATCTCAAACGTGACATAAATTATATCGAACTACTTGCACCTCTTTTTCTCTTATCATGCGATGTAATCATGTTTTCATTGTGTGGCAAGACTCGATCTGTGATTTATAACTACAGTGTGTTACTTTGTACTTTTGTAGGTCATGAATATCAATTAAATAGTGAGTAACTGAGTATAATATCTATGGACATTTTGACGGTAATCCAATTATAATATTTATGGACATTTTGACGGCAATTCAATTATAATATGTATGGATATTTTGACGGTAATCGAATTGAATAACTTTTAGATTCAATCTAAATCACACCCCATTTTGATTGAAAGACTTTAAGACTTTATATAATGCTAGATGATTCAAGTTGATTTTTATACTATGGTAAATTGATAGTACTATGAAGTTAAGATTATGTGGTACCAAAGATTGAGTCGATTTGGGTATTATGGGACCCAAAAGAATAATAAAATGAAAAATGTAGCCTTTATTTAGTGAAGTTACCCTCCTAAAACATGAGAGCCTTTCGAAACATCAGTCGCCAAGTGTCTCAAGTTGAAAGATAGGGACATCTTTTCATCCTAGGAGTAACAAAGTTGAGCAACTTGGAAATTATAATTTGGAGCACCTTGCATTATCCGTTCTATTGAATTGTTTATGTTTACTTTTTACATTAATATTAATAAAATAATGTATTTTTATTTTTCATATGCTTGCTTACTAAAATACCCTCATGCAAACCTCACGACTTTTATCGCGCACACATCAAAATGTACAAAAATAGATAAAGGAATGTGGTCATTTAATTGATCAAAAGATATCAATTTGAGAATACGTAAACAATCAAATGAATGGCCTAAAATAAAAAATGTAAACAATTAAATTAATGCAACATAGGAGTACTAGGGAGTGCATATGCTCTCCATTTTTTAAAATAAATGTAGAGTATTTTCCTTTTAACGATGCAAATTCTATTTTGGCAAAATCTAACGGTTCTAAATTTATGCATAGAAATTACGTTAGAACTCATGCAAATTGCACGGGTATGTATAAATGGAGTACATATTTTCATGTTTGGACAATATTTTATAAATTTATTAAAGAAATGTTTCATATTGTAAAATGTCGAGACTATGAAAATGTCTCGGGATTTCTACATCTTTGTTAAGATATATTTTAATAAAACGTACGGAATTGATTTAACTGACGAATTTTTATCAAGGAATTGATGATACGCGTCCATAGTAGCCCACATCTTTATTTCGCGTTATTTATGCATAGAAATATAGGCCTAATGGAGATTAGATAGGCACTATTATTAATTGAGTTTGATAAAAAAAAACGGAAATTACTTATGGTACCCTCGAACTTTGCCATTTTGCACGTGGTACCCAATTTTTTAAGTTTGTGTACATGATACCCTCGATGTTTAATTTTCATGCACAACATACCCTTTTTGTCGCTATGAAAAAACTCAATTGCGCATAACTCCTTGACCGGAATTCGGAACAGGCCAAATTTTTTTCCTAAAATGATTATCTCGCCGTAATCTACAATTTGAGAAAAAGAAAATTGCCAACTGACATTTTATGAGGTTTTTTTTAGCGAAAATCTCAAATCAATCATATCTTCGATTTTAAATTTCCGAATGACCATTTTCGTTTTTATCAATTTATAGATCTCGAAGAGATAATCGATGTGGAAAAAAAATTAGTCAATTCCGATTTCTGATCTATGATCTTTGCTCATTTGAAAATTATAAGAACGATAAAGAGGACAAGTTGTGCTTGAAAATCAAAGCTCAAGGATATCATGTGCACAAATTTAAAAAGTTGGATACCACGTGCAAAATAGCAAAGTTCGAGGGTACCACTTGAATTTTCCGGAAAAAAAATGGACTGCCCATTTTTAGAGAAAAATGAAGAGAATCATAATGCCATACTAATATTCTAGTTTAAATAACGCGAAATAATCTTGTTTTTGGCTGAAATCCATACTAGTATATTAGCATGCATAAACCCTTTGTTATGCATACACGGTACTTAATTCAAGGTTGATTTTTTAACGGAAATTTCCCATGGTACCCCTTAATTTTGTCAGATTTCTCATGGTACCCCTACTTTTAAAAATGCCTATTGTACCCTTGAGTTTCCAT
>JAYMSF010001697.1:0-11506 GCA_036897335.1 Silene vulgaris
TTTTGGTAGTGTTTTTTAAAAAATTCAAACATAGTGGTAGTAGTTTTGAAACGAAAATTATTTTGGTAGTAGTTCTTGAAAGTGTATATTACAAAGGTAGTAGTTATCAAAAAACCCTAATAATTATTCAGGTGCAAGCCAAATAAAACAAGGGAACACAAATGAGAAATGACAATGTCTAAGATTTGCAAAGATGGATAATAATCATTTGTTAGATATCCACTCCATAGGTGATAATTACGTTTGAGCTGTTAATTAAGCACAACCAAATTGCATTAATTAACTAAGACACTAAACAAAGGACTAGAGTCTTTAAGAAATTGTTAAATGGTTGGTATGTATTTTAAGGACTCTTATATTAAAACTTGTAATTACACTATGATTTCTAAGTCTTCAGCATGCCTAGATTTTATCCGACGTTTATAATTTCACAAAATTTAAATCATCCACCAAACATATCCTGCTTGATTTGGTAATGTATTGTCCCCATCCTTTGCTTGATTTGTTGTTGTAAGTTGCAAATTCTTTTAAGGTGAAAGATAGTACAATAGATGGTGACTTATTTATTCAAATATATAGAATTTATTTGAAAGGAGAGAAGTATAATACCGGCGATATATAATAGCGGTGACAAATGGGTCAATCGAGTCAGGTTTGAATCGGGTCATTTCAGATTTTGCAACACATTTCGTTTCGGGTCGTCATTTCGGGTTTTAGGTCAATTCCATATGTCAAGTTATCAGGTCATCTGGGTTTGAGTCACTTTGGGTCGGGTCATTTCGGGCAGGGTCATTTTGGATTTGGTCATTTCGGATCAATGGTTAAAACATTTTAATTGTTGGTACTATTTGAGTTTGGACTAACAAAGAGAACTTTACAAAACTAATTATGCTGAAGCTAATAAACCATTTATTTTGATGTATATAATACTCCGTGTTAATATGATTTAATTCAAGTAATTTTGGGTCGTCTTGAGCCACTTCAGATAATTTTGAATCCGGTTAATCACGAATCAGGTGGTTTTGGGCCAGGACATCTCAAGTCTGGTCAACATTAGATCTATCAAGATTCCGGTTAAATCGGGTCAGATCAACTCGAGTTTCAAGTCATGCAAATTCAAGTCACTTTGGAATCCAGAGCAACTTGATCGAGTCAAATCATTCGGATCGAATTAGTTTTATGCATTCAAGTCACTTTCGAATCCCAAAGTGGCTTGAATGTAGTGGAGCGTAGGAGTGTCTCAAAGCTTGTAATATGACAACGAATTGAGAGGTTCTGGGTTCGACTCCTTACACGGGAGTGCTGCAGTATTACCTGCCATCAAGGACAACCTTGATGGACAACCTTGATGACTTACCTGCTACCCGGAGCACCCATGTATAAAGTATGAACAAAATCACAAAATCGATGGCCCAACCTCAAATCTCATCCTGCCTAACACTTCTCATGGCCCCTATTACCCTTTCTTAAGGGCATTCTCAATTTCCCATGGCACCTATTTTTCACCTAAACTCCCAAATACACTACCATCAAATTTAATCTAAATTATTATTTCAAATTATTTATTAATTAACTCATTTACTTTAATATTTAAATCACTACAAACTTCTTCTCTCTTCACTTCATCTCTCTTACATATACACTCTCAAATTTTCACACTTCAATCCTTCATCATTCCCTGAATCCTTCAAAATCACCATTAAAAATTGAAAAAAATCCAACATTTCTCCTAAATCTTCAAAACCTATAAATTTTCTTTCCTCTAATACACTCTAATTAAGCAAAGTATCAATCTTTTTACATTAAAATATTATATAAAATTATTAAAACTTACAAAATCCCAATTACCCACAAAATTTAAGCAATTCTTTTGATAGATTAAGTTTCTCTAATGGCTAAACATGGATATAAACTCCGTATCCTTTAATTTTAGTTTAGTTTTTATCTTCAATTTAGCTTAATTCATGTTTATATGCTTTGTTTTTTTGTGCGTTAATCTTTATTTTTTTTTTTAATTTTGTTTAGAATTAAGATTGAGCTAAAATGTAGTTCTTTTTATTGCTTATGTTTTGATTTAGGGTGGTCGTAACGTCACTTGGAAATGTAGTCGGCCACAATTACGGGTTTAAAATAATACTGTTGTATAACGAGTGACGGAGTACATTTCCTCTTTGTCGTTATCATTCCCCTTTATTTTAGTATTCTGTACAAAAAATACTAGTAATCATGTTCATTTTGTTGTTTTCTGTTGTTTTCCACCGACTAAATCATGTGTGTAGAGTTCATTGTATTTGGTTTGTAATTGATTTTCATTTAAATACTCGTTCCGTCTCAATTGGTTCTTTACGTTTTGTTTTTTATTCGTTGTGAGGAGTATTTTAATGGAATGTCGAGTATTAGTGGAGATAGTGGGAGTATATTATTTAGGTGAATGAAATTATGGGTTGTACTTGGTAAATGTTGTTTCTTGCTTAAAGTTTAAACTAAAGGGAGTTAGTACCTATAATTATAATCATTAAATGGGTATTTTGAGAACATTATTTTGTTAAATTATGATGGTTTTTTAGTTGATCTATGACAAGTGAGGGTGAATGTTATATGTGGATGATGGGAAGTGTACTTGGTCTGTCTCAGTCATTTGTTAACCTTTTTTTATTTGTTGTGAGGGGGTATTTTAGTGTAATGTAAAGAAATGATTGGGACGGAGGGAGTATATGTTCTATGTTTATGGGGTTTTTTTCTTGACCAAAATTTGTATGCAAAGAGGAATTTGTGGCGCATTCTGGAAATGTAAACTGTCTAAGGATAGGGAAGAAAGCATGCCGCCTTCTTCTGACGGGTGGAGATGATCATAAAGCTAATTTGTGGTCGATTGGCAAGCCAACTTCTTTGATGGTCAGTTGATGATCATTCTATTCTGATTTTTGAAGTTGTAGAATATGTTGATGCATCTTTTTACTGTCTTTGATGTTATTAAATTGTTTCGGATGCATTTTAGGCAACACAGCATTTACTATGTTTCATATATAATTGTAAAGTAAGAGTCTTGGGTGAGACGGTTTGGCACTTGGCAGTGTGATGATGCAAGCATTTAAGGGTTTTTATTGAGTTATAAAAGTTTTAGGTTAAAAGTATACTCAAACCCCCTTGACACATACTCCATTGTTCAAAGAGCTAGACAACGAGTCAACGACTGAGTTTGTATGGATTGGGGTCTGGGACTCTGGGGAATGCTAAAGAATTTGATGACCGCGTTGTGTGTATATATATTCAGTCAATCAGGGATCCTGGTGACTGTAAATAATCTAAAAGTGCAAGAATTTTATGATTGGGTATTGATTAATTTGTTACGGTCTGTGCGTTGTCGAGGTTAATCCCTCGTACAGTCGTACTACATCATTCAAAATGTGCTTTTGTGCAATGTAGCAGAATTACGAGTTTCCACAAAAATTTGCATGAGACGGTGTTATAAATCATAATGTTAGATCAATCATTTTCTGCTATAATATATGGTACGGTCTCACGTGTTAGACCATTTCATACAAGACTCCGATGTTAGATATTGTATTACAGTTACGTAATAATTGTCACCTGCCAGTCTCGCTAAAATTTATGGCAGATACAGGGATTTTTTCTGGTTTGCTCTTATACTAGCAGGACACAGACCGACTGATTTCAGTGGCTGTTTGGAATTTGTTTTCCTGATGTAGCAACTGCTAGTAAGACTGTTAACCAATGTGGAGGCCATTAATGCACAATGAGCAGTCTTAGGCTAGTTATTCAGTTGGACCATCATCTTGTAATGCTGTTTGTTCTTAGTAATGAATAATTAAATAGAGCTTAGTCAGCTACAACTACTTAACATGGTTAAGGAGTCTTGTTACGACGGTTATAATTGTTCATTTATTGGTCTCTTAAACATTCCTTTGTAAATTATTTTGCTGTTGTGGTACGATGTCACTCAATCTCTGATGTATGATGAATGTTGCTCTTGAGATCCCAGAGCTTATGTGGTCACACAACTCCAGTCGAAAGTTTGGCCTTTGATTCGCAAGAGGTGTTGGTTCTTGGTGGAGCTGCTTCTGGTACTGTAAAGTTGTGGGACCTGCAAGAGGCAAAAAGTGAGTCTTTGATCTCCTCTATTCTGTTACTCCCTCCATTTATATTTATGACATTTTCTTTTAGAAAAATGTTTAGGGGGTGAAAAATGTGATGGAAGAACGGATTCACACTCACATGTTAATGTTTTAGTAGTTATATCTTTTCCAGGAAGGAAATGTAGTTAATTGCTTGAATGTCCCAAAAAGGAGAATCTACTGGTTTTGAATGAATGGAGTATTTTTGATGATTTACTTCTGGTGTTCACTTTGTTCACATTTAATGCATCAAATGAGAGATACAGCATTTCCTGATCTGGTGTTCGTTCACTTTTATTTTTTTAAGCGCAGTGGTCCGAACTCTCACTGGTCACAGATCCAACTGCACATCTGTTGAATTTCACCCGTTTGGAGAATTTTTTGCTTCCGGTTCAGCGGACACTGACCTAAAGATATGGGATATTAGAAAGAAAGGGTGCATTCACACATACAAGGGCCACAACCTCGGGATAAATACTATTAAGTTTACGCCCGATGGCCGATGGGTTGTTTCAGGTGGATTTGATAACGTTGTAAAGGTAAGATAACCGCTAGGTCTCAGCGCTTCTGTCTTACTTAGCTGAGCTGGCTTGGAGAATCTTGGCGTTTATTTACTGAAAGTGCTTATTATTTCTTGTATAGGTATGGGATTTGACAGCTGGAAAACTGTTGCATGATCTTAAGTTCCATAACGGTCATATCAGATCATTGGATTTTCACCCTCAAGAATTTCTATTGGCTACAGGTACTCTGCTAGTGCTCATTATTATACGGTTAGCTTCTTGACTGTTATTTTGTAGTCAGAAGAACCAGTCCTTTTAAGTAGATGCATAAGACGTATCTGTTACTCTTCTGACTGAGGAGCAGGAACAGTCCTATAAGTGGGATCCGACACCATAATATAAACGTTGCTTTTTCTTCCATGTGCATGTTACTTTCACTTTTCATATTTTGAAAACATTTCTCTCTCAATTCCTTGGACTTATTGTCAAAAGCAAACGTAAAGAATTGACCGAGATGGAGGGAGTAATATTTATGCTTTCGGAGTTTTGGCAATTGGGTTTAACTGTATGTCATCTGACACTGATGTTGTTTAGTCTTTCCTTTGGTTTGAGGAGTAAATCACTCTCTGTAACTTGCAAGTTGACATTGTTATCCTAATTGTTTGATTGTTCATGACCATTGCTATGATATGCTCTTTTATTTTCTGTTCTTCCCTGCTTTCTCCTCTCTCCAATTTTATGTGATAGCATTTGCTCCGTATTTGCTGTAAAATTTTTGGATGCAATTAGGCTGACGTATTTCCTTGTGCTGATACAACTGTTTGCCTCATTTTATATGAACCTTTTCCAGGTTCAGCAGATAGAACTGTCAAATTCTGGGATCTGGAAACATTTGAGATGATTGGATCTGCTAACGCTGAGGTACAGGAGCTTTTAGTGACCCGAAGCTTCTTTAATAGCAGTTGTTAAAGAGTACTAGTGGTCTTCAGATAATAACGAAAGCTAAACTGTAGATTGATTTTTGGAAACAAGAGAAATTCTTGCAATGATGAGTCCCACTTTTCAATCATGGTTCAGATTTGGGCTGCGACACTGAATTTCGACCAACTTATTAAGGTTTTGGAGGATACCATGACTGAAGTTCATGGTGGTATCGGCCGTGTTTATGACAACACGACCGAGGCTAGACTGTGACGATGGATTTTGAGATCAAGTGTCACATCAAGCTTTAACTCCGTGGTCTATGTCACCAGTTATGAAGAGAAATGAAGGATCTGCCATGTGTAGATGTCATTAATAGTAGTAGTATATCGTCTACATTTCTTAATGATGTCACATCCACATTGCCTATAATGTTTGCTCATTGCTGCTATGGTATGTTTGTTATATAGGCGACAGGAGTGCGAGCAATGACATTTCATCCTGATGGGAGGACCCTCTTTTGTGGATATGACAATAACTTGAAGGTCTAAATATTGCTTGAATGAACTCTTTTATGAGACTGCGACGAAAAAGATAGCTTACTAACGTTTCAGTGTCCTCTTGCAGGTTTATTCATGGGAGCCTGTTCTATGTCATGACGCTGTTGACATGGGATGGTCAACACTTGGTGACCTCTGCATCAAAGAGGGGAATTTAATTGGTTGCTCTTACTACCGTAATTCTATTGGAGTTTGGGTCGCTGATCTCTCTGTAAGTAACTCAATAACTCATTGCATGCATATATTTATGCACTCATCTGCACCGTCTTTTTCTCATCACTAATTGTTCTTTCTTTCCTGCTTATAGTGTGTTAAGCCTTATGGGACCCGGGATTCTTGTTCACCCCAAGATAGTAGCGCTGTCAAACTGAAGTTTGATATCCAAGGAAGTCAGTCTGCTGAAAAAGTCGGCCAGGCTGCTGAGCCCCCCTCTGTCTTGCGCTCTACAACGCCAGATACAGATGGAACAGATATAAAGAATATCTATGTGGATTGTAAGTCATATTTTCCTTACTGATACTGAGAAAGTTGCAAGTTTATTCAAAGTTGCATAAATTGCTACTTAAGCAAGACTTGCTCTTAGTATAATCAAACTTTAAAGTAAGTTCATGTACAATGGTGGAACTGAAACAGTAATGGATAAATGGTAGATTGGTAGCCATTAGCATATGTAGTTATGTACTACGGAGTAATTTTTTATTTTTTTATTTTAAAATATGGCACGTGGTTACAGAATACTGGCGTCATGCTTACAGGTTTTGTTACACATCCGTGTTTTTTTTTTTCTTTTCTCTTTTAAATTTGTTTCTCTTTCTGGTTTCCATTTTTGTTGACGACAAATATTCGATTTTTTTTGGTTTTGGAATCTGATACAACTGGCAGAATGGTTCACTGACCTCTTTGTGCTTCCTGTATACTAGTAATTTTGTAGCATAATTCTGGTGCATTTCTCGGCATAATTTTTATTATTGGTTATCTGGAAACAACCTGGTTATCTCACTTCAAGCAGAAGCCTTTGGGGCACTGAAGTAAATTTATTGTTTTTGTTTCTCTCTCACTTGTAATATGAAAGTTTCCTGACCTACAGATGAGAAACCTGTCAGATCTCGTAGAACAGGCGTAACGAATAGATCAAAGATAGCATCGCCACCACACACTCCGGAAACCAGCAAGTCGTCTGCTGGAAAGCAAAGTACGCCTATCGCGACCTCTGGAAAAGCAAATGGCCCACCTGGCGGTAGATCTTTCTATGTCCCAAGCTTCATTCCTAGAGAAAGCTCTAGTGGCAAGAGTTCTGCCAATTTGAGAAGAGAGTCTTCGACACCTGCTACTGCTAGGGCTGGAACCGGGGGACCAGTCAAGACGACTAACACAAGTAGTAAACCAAACAGCAGATTTGATGTACATGCGACAGATCAAAAGTCTTTTGATAAGCCTTTAGCAAATGTTGGAGTCAAAGATTTGGTTGAAGATACATTTCCTACTTTTGAAAAGGTTGAGGACGTTCAAGAAAAGCCATCTCCTGTATTATCCTCTAATCTACAAACCAGTAAGATACCGCCTCTTCTCATATTACCATATTATGCATGCAAATCGAAAACTGCCTCTTCTGAAGCCACTAGTTTGATTTACTCTCTGTTTTGATATATACTCGTTTGGATCACTGTAGGGAACAATCCTCTTGATCATAAAGAAATACTAACTGCAAAAGTGATAAATGGAGGTAACAATTCATCCTAGGAATTTAGGTGTTATTTTCTTAAAATAATGTGGAACTGATTGTAAAATTGAATTTGTTTGCAGCAGCTGTGGCTCATGGGAGGACGCGGTCTCTTGTCGAGAAATTTGAGAAAGTGGGACTGTGTAGTAGCAGTGAAGATCCAATGATCAGTGTGACCCCTGAAGTGGTTCCTGATAGGCTTAAGAGCTGCCCCGCGGTAGTAGACTTATGCCCTACTCCCTCCTATTCAATAGACTCATTACGTATTCCTTTTTTGGCATGTTCAATAGATTCTTCACATATTCCTTTTTTGGCTGATTTGCTTAACATAATGCATGCCCGTTAGTCTGTTACCCACATGCATATGTTTTCCTAAGAAACCGCACCAAAAGCAAATGTAAAGAACCTATTGAATAAGGAGTAATTGTTATGGAATTTTTAGATGTCACATGTCTGAAGTCTAGAACTTGTATTATTTATAACTTTTTGTCATGGACCCTGAGTATAACTTTTTGAAGTTTTCCTGGAAATTTTTAGAGATTTTGTAATACCTTCTTATTTTCAAATGGCATTCTAAGTTCTAACAATACCATTTCCTTGAAATTTCATGCTGTTTGTCTGTTAACTTTGGCCACGTAAAAAATCATTGGAAGTGTTGTAATGTATGCGATGCTTGTACCAACAGGAGGAAGAACCTGAAGTGTCTGGCAGAAAGATGACATCAGTGAGTGACTCGGATGTTATTGAAGACCTGATGCAAAATCACGATGTTCTACTAAGTGGTCTCCGTTCTCGTCTAACAAAGTTACAGGTAATTTTCTAATTTGTGTTCTGGGGTCGAAACTCGTCTATTTCTCTTGAAATTTGCTAATTTTTTTTTTCCCCATTTTTTTTCTCCTTTTCATCGCCTGAATGCTCTTCCTGCTTGAGAATTGAGTATCAGATCTGACAGTCTTTTGGAACCCCCAATTGGAACAATGTTTCTTGATACATTTGCACAAAAAATTCTTTGAGACGGAGTTACATGTGAGACCAACCCATTAACTATATTATTAAAAAGGAAGATGTTAGTAGTTAGGTTGATCTCACATACTCACATGTGAGACGAGGCCGTCTCATACAAGGCTCAATTTGACAGATTTATTTGTACTTTCAGATGATAAGACACTTGTGGGAACGCAATGACGTCAAAGGTGCCGTTACTGCGTTGAGGAAGTTACCTGATCAGTCTGTAAGTTCTTAGCTGTTGATTTTGCTCTGTGCCTTAGTTTATTGGTTTTGCTTTTCATACAGTTATGACGAGGATTTGTCAGAAGTGAGCGGTTACAAAACTTTCTTTCTTTTGGGTTCAGGTCCATGCGGATGTCATTAGCGTGCTTACTGAAAAGATGGAAATTATTACGCTGGATTTGTTCTCATGTATGCTACCAATACTGGTAGGCCTCCTCGATAGCAAGATGGAGAGGTAATTACTAATTATGTCATCTTCTGGCTCTAGTGGCAGATCTTTCTTTATGGGTTCAAATATTCCAAGTATACATTAACATTACCTCAATGCCTAAAAGACTTCCGTAAATGGCGGGATAAAGTGAGTCAGATGTACGTAGCTTACACCTGTACTATTAACATATGATGAGTGATGACTATCTCGCAACACAAAGCATCACAGCAAGTTTAGTGAGCTTTCTAGCTTTATTTCATCATAATCTAGAACCTAGGAATACCCGATCTTAGTTCCGCCTGAATGATAACTCCGTATTTGAAGTGTATCATTATACAAAATTACATATTTTTCATCTTTTTTGCATGAAATGGGATATAAATTTAGCTTTTGAGTGTGTCTGAACCATCGGTGCTACAATTTACTTCGACCCCTGCCTAGGTGTCAAAAGACTACCTTCTCCTATATGAGCACATCACATATTCTGTGACTATTTTTCATACGTAAGTAATATACTATACTTATGTAAGAACGCCAATTCTCCCCATGCATATCTACAGGCATGCAAAACTGTCTATGGAGATGTTACTCAAACTTGTTGCACTATTTGGCCCAACAATCAGCTCAACAATCTCAACACCTCCTTCGGCGGGTGTTGATCTTCATCAAGAAGAACGGTATGCCTCTATCTTTTGCTAGCCTGTCTCTTCCCACCTATTGGTGACTGGACCATCACTTTCTGGTGTTCATGAATTTGAACATTGCAAATATTCTTAAAATTTTAACAGGATTGAGCGATCTAAGCAGTGCTTTTCTCAGTTGCATCAAATCCGGGGATTTCTTCCAGCACTTGCAAGGTATTTGCAGTTAACCTACTTAATGAAGTACTCCGTTTATGTATTACAAGGAATATTTTTAAAAAAGAAAAGAAAAAAGACATGCGTAGGGTGTAATTTTGAAATTTATCTTAAATTCTGAAATTTATGTCGAATGTTAACTGTAATACAGGCGGGGTGGATCGCTTGCTAAATCTGCTCTGGAGCTAAATCTTGTTTTACAAGACCATAGCATGTAATTTTGCCCGCGTTTTTTCTCGACAAAGCGATTCGCCTCTTTAGGTAGAAGAGTTGAAGATTCTAGATGATTTTGGAGTGCTGCTTTCTGCCTTTTCACCACATCCTGTTAATTTGTGCAAAATACTCAACTCCATGACACCGCAGCCCTAAAATGATCCGAAAAATGCTGAGATATACCTGTAATATCATTCAATCGAAACTGAAGTCGATGAATGTAATTCTTACTTACTTCGTATAATTTATTTTGTATAATTACCTGTTTTAGCTTGTATTACCAACAAATGAAAAAAGAAGCCCACATTGATGTAACATTTTCTCCAACTGTTATAGGGCTGTATAATAATGAAGTCATAGTTCTCAATGTCGATTATCGACCAACGCTTCTAAATATGTGTTTCCGTCGTACATGGTCATCAATTCGTCAAACAATCTCCAATAAGGGGCATACGGTCGATTGTGATATTCATGACCTGGGTTTTTTCTCGAAAATAAATCCGTCATTCGTTGTGTAGAAAAAACAGTCCTGTTCATGCTATTTCGAAGAGAATGCTTGTAAAGGACTAGATTGTTGACTTGGAAAAAATGTTAAGAAGAGAAACAAAATGTTGACCAGTCATAACTTGAGCAATTTAGGTTTTTTTTTTTCTTTCTTCTAGAATAATACTCCCTCCAAGTCTGCCTATAGTTTCCCTTTCTCTATATATGTGAGGAGTATTATAATGAAAGGGGAACTATAGGCAGATTTGGAGGGAGTAGAAAGGTTCATAAAAATTGAAGTGTAAAGTTCCCTCGGGGACGGCCCGGAATTTGTAAACCAAAATGGTACTCCCTCCCCACATGGCCCAAATATTTCTCAGTTCTCACATATATTAGAGAAAACGGTAGTATAGTCATTTCATAAGCAAAAACATTACCAAAAATGGACAATGGGACATTATTGTGAATACATGAAAATGGGAACGGGACACTTATTCAGAATAGGAGGAGTACGTAGTAAGTAGTAAGTTATGAAACCTCGATTATTTATGCTTTATATGATGAGGTTTGATACTTGTTTCTTCGAGCACTGGCAAGGTTTTTGCAGTTTTTTTTTTTTTTTTTTTTTTTTTTTTTTTTTTTTTTTTTTTTTTTTTTTAAATGAAAGACGAG
>JAYMSF010001698.1:0-11506 GCA_036897335.1 Silene vulgaris
AGTGGCATAGGCTTACTCTTTGACGTTATCATTCTCCCGAATGAGTTAATTTTACTATTAGACTTGGATTTTTTCGATATACGACATTGATTATTCATTGGCTATTACCGGCCGTGAGTGACATGACATGCTTAAGCTTAACGTAGACATTTGTTGTGTTAAGCATTTTAGATTCTTTTTGTCAATGAAGTGATGTAATTAAACTCATTGATTGTTTTGATTAATATATCTCGTAATTCTTCAGTCACTGAAGGGGCACATATTTGTTTGTCAATCATGATCCCGATCGCTTTATAAAATTTCAAAACCGTAAATTTTAACTAGCTTAATTACTAAAATCATGAAAAGTATTCTTATGGCTCAATATATTAGTGTCACACTCTCACCGTGTTCATACCACATTCATCAAGTACAGGTTTTGATACCCCCAATGTGTACAAAAAATCTCGTTTTTATATAGTTTTTTTTTTTTTTTTGTCAAACACAATCTTTAAAAAAAACTTTTTTTTTTTCTAAACACCACCTCTAAAAAAAAGTATGTAAAGCATAATCTTTTATATTTTTTTTGTCAAACGACATTGTGCCAGAATTCGACCATTTGCATTTGACAAACAAACCCTTTTATATAATGTACTCTATGTTATACATAGTAAATGTACTAATAACTGGGTTATCTGCATGTAACAGTCTCATACAAGATTAACTATACGTGCATATCTTTAAACGCGTGACGTGGCAGTTTTTGTTGAATTAGGACAAACTTGTCCCATATTGCATCCTTTTTTTATGTCGATATTTTAGGTCGTTGCATTAGAATAAGCATGATGATGATGGTAACTCATGATTTGATAAATTAGTTGTAAAAGGCATATTCTTTCCTTTTCCCAATTGGTCATTATTCCCAAATGCAAAGTATGCACGTCAAACATCACATTATGGCATCTAAACTTGTTTAGTTGTTTATTTACGATTAAACAATTACGTACGTCAATTTGAGCTTATCTAGTCGTAAAATTTATATATAAATATTGATATTGATTTTATTATAGTTGAAAATAAACGACTAGATACCTTTTTCTATATCAATTTGAATTGGCATGGAGGTTCGATAATGACACTTATATATAACATACTCCGTATATGCAATTGATAACCACCGTAAAATATAAAATATCATCAAATTATAAAATACGTTCAAAACTGTTGTAACATATTGAACTTGAAGTGTGAAAGTTTTGAGTTTTGACACAAAAGGTTTTTGTTTTTTTTTTGAAGACGAGTAAATAATTTTTACATCCATTTTTTTTTTTACTTTCCTTCACATACATTGCTTAAAGCCTTCGCAAATTGCACTTTTTTACGCAGTGAAAATAATTCGAGCAACACTTTGAGGTTATTAATAAGAATATTTATTTTGTCCATATTAACACATTTAGGTTATAAATGTGTGTTTTTGAAGCATATATTAAAAAAACCGTTATAATAAAACTAAAGTTAACTTGTGAAATTAAACACTTGCAAATTCGATCTCAAATTTTAAAAATATACCTTTTAAGGATTAACATGCAATAATGTTATCATCTCCATAAGTACATGCATACGAACATACGGAGTATATACGTAAATCAAGATATCTTAGATAATTAGATAACTTTTCTTGTATTCTTGTGTTAGTTGATAACATTATTGAAGAATGAAGACTTTTTAATTTATCAATTAATAATACGATCCATAATTTATTTATGTGGAATATATTGTGCAGCCACCATTAACAAAATACCAAAATGTGTGTTATCACTTATCATATTATTCGTTTTGGATCGATTCGACGTGAGCATAATTGTGTGACCTATGATTCTGGATAGAAACAAGCTGAAATGTTGACAACACAAATATGGGATCATCAGTTGAGAATTGTCTAGTCGGACCGATCGAATCTATGGATTTATCATTTTTTTTCTTTTGTAAAACCGCCTTATCGGGATTTTTGTGATGGGTTCTACCTTGTTTTGGTACTCGAACTCTTTTGAAGTTGTACAAAGAGACATCAAATTCTTGAAATTTTGTATGACGGATTTTATCTTGTAAATTAACGAATGAATGAAGAACTTAATGAGAGATCGTCTCTTTTTGTCTAGTTATTGCCGAGTTTACAAATATGAGTACAAACCAACTTAACCAAAACTCGCTTCATCACATTTTCTAATACATGTGAGTATATGGTACTGAAACTCGATATACCGTCTAACTCCCTTTTAAAAAAACTGTCAAAAAGCAAGCACAACATGAAGATCCACCTCGAACACCTCCTCCTCTTCATTTCTACCCTCATTCTTTCCTCCCTCTCTCAAGAATCACACAATTCACACAAAATTTCTCAACCAATTCAAAATCAAAATTAAAACTTATACATTTGAAAAAAATACCTCGCTTTTCTTGTGTTATTAGTTTTAACTTTACAAAAAAAGTAGAAGAAAATAATATGAGGGAAAATGACATAAATTGGTTCTCAAAATTGGAGGAAGAGCTCCCATCACCTGAAGACCTCATGCCACTCTCCCAGACTTTAATCCCTCCTGATCTCGCCTCGGCTTTTGATATCCGAGGCTCTTTATTCCACCACCACCGATCATCTTCCTCTCCACAAGAGCGGCTCCCAACGCTGCGCAACTCGGCAGAGGACGAGTCGAACTCCGTCGAGTTGTGCAGCGTCGGTGGTGGTGGAATAATATCAGGCGGGGCCGTTTCAGGTTCCGAGGAGCCGGCTCGGACACTGAAACGGCCACGCCTCGTGTGGACCCCACAGCTCCACAAAAGATTTGTGGATGCTGTGGCCCAACTGGGTATAAAAAATGCCGTTCCCAAGACTATCATGCAGCTCATGGGCGTTGACGGGTTAACTAGAGAAAATGTTGCCAGTCACTTGCAAAAATATAGGTTGTATCTTAAACGCATGCAAAACGGGCCGGGTTCTGGATCGGGTGACTCGATCTCCGACCGTTTGTTCGCCAGCTCACCGGTCCCGGCCCATTTGGTACAACACCAGCAGATGGTGGCCGTAGCAGGCCAATCCTATAGGCAGTTGGGCCAGTTCAGATCGAGTCAAGGCGGTGTTGGGCTGTTTGATAATCCGTTTTTGTCCAGGCAGGCCCAATTCGGCCCAATTAATAATTATGGGTTTGTAGGGGATGTGGAGTTAGGTGCAAAAAATGGGAGAAAAGTTCTTACTCTTTTTCCTGATAACTAGAACTTTATGGTAAATAAATTGTGATTGCCTAAAAGTCCTATCATTAGATGAGATTGGTCTAATTGTTGGTAATTTAGTGTTTGGTCGCAGTAATTTTAGTGAAAATGAGATGGCGCCACTGTATGATACTGAGTCTCGATATCACCTTCTCACATAAAAGATGCAGAGCCCATTAGAATGATGGACCCACATGTAGACGCGTGAGAGGGCGGTACGGAGTCTTGGTACCACCCGGTGGTAGCCAGTTTATTAGATTTTGTTATAGATATGATGGAGATATTCATAGGGAAAATTATTGATGGTGTAAAATTGAATCGCATTAGAGACGGCATTTGCGAGTTTGTTGTAAATCATGTAATTGCATAACTTAAACATTACTTCTCGATGATTATTCAGCTTGTAGTTTATGCTTCGTTGTAATGTCGATCAGAGTCGAAGATTTGAAACAATGTGAATCGCTGTCGAATTTAATTGAAAGGTTATATCATTCATTCATTCAGAATGCATTTTCTTAACTGCTGTACAATGTCTGTTACTAAACAGGATCAGAAGAATGCTTTCTAACAGATCATGTGTTCATCAAAATCAAATACGGTAGCGATTAGTCTTACGATTGCAATTAATTACAACGAAATCGCGAACTCAATTATAGAATGGTAAGAAATGAGCTTGTTTTATGTGCTTATATAATAGAATAACCTGCAATTAGAATGTCTGTTTACAAATCCGTGTATTTGCTGCTGCACTTTGTCTTTAAATCATTCAAAAAATCATGAAAAATCGGATTGTTCCCTTTAGTACGATGATTGGCTTGTATGTTTTACATAGTTCTTGTACTTGCGAATTTTAGGTTGATAATTGTCGGAAGAAAAAAAATCCCGCGAAAATGTGTTACCTCTGTTTTATCTACGGAGTACGGACTATGTATTTACGTTTGCTTAAGATTTTACTCTTAATAAAAAGCAAATGTTAAAAATTTATAAGACGGAACGGGTATTAACGAATTGATTTAGTGAATCTAAAAATGCAGTAATGATAATACTAATAAATTGCTGGTTTTCATATGAAAAGAGTATCAGCACAAAGTCGATGCTACTAGAAATAACACACAGTAATTGCATGTTGATTTTTCCGGCCATGCAGGTAGGAGTGTGCAATTTTCGTGATACTTTGTTTTGTAAATGATTTCGGTTGAATCACATTATACATGAATTATGAAGAGTTACGACTTAAAATGACGGTTTTGATACGAACAAGGACTATCCTCGTGACGAATAAATCTAAAGGATACTTCCTATTAATCCCTAGATTTGTAAAAATATTTCACTTTTAGTCATCTTTTAGTAAATTCTTTCCTTGTATTACACATTCCGAAAATCAACCAGAGATACCCGTATTGATTTATGGTGCCCTGACCTGAAATTACCCGATTGAGCCAAAGCCTCTAATGAACCATTCCAAAATGATGTAATTCCAACAAGTCGACAAACACACATGGCCATGCCCAAAATGACCCGATAGAACAGCCCCTTTCAACCATATTCTCCGACAACCGGGATTCAGTGAATGTTTGGATCAATTTTGACCAAGTACAAATAGGACAAGAGCAAGGAGAATAAATCAATCACAATTGACACCAAATTGCTTCAAAGTTTATCATATTCTAATGATTTATGAGACGCACAATTCAAAAGAATAATGTGACCAATTGACCATTGAGGTATAGATATAGAACTTATTAAAAAGTACTTCTATCTTACAAAAGAATTTAAAGAAAACTTAACCAATCAACCGCTTTGATTTGTAGGCGGTCAAGGAAAGATTAGGCTGAAAGAGGAGAATGACTCGTAAAGCCTCATTGGGAATTTTGGGATCCTAACCGAGCGAGCTAACGCTACCTCGAGCTACAAGAGCCTCGGCCCTCGGTTTTTATGTGTGGCTAAGATCTTTTACATGTTTGGATAACTGATAGTACAACCTAGCAAAGCATATAAAAATAAAGCACTTTGTAATTAAGGTGTTCATATTAAAACAATCCTGGCAAGTTCCTGCCCATGTGAAAATTAGTTCTCCGTACCAAGTTTCGGGTGTTTGACCGTTCATTAATATGACGGGAATGGTTGGTAGTTCGGATTCTTTGACACATGGGTTAGAGGGTCAAGCCGATGAAATACCATGGTGAAGTATTGTCCACACCCTTTTTCTTTGGGGTAGAGGGTACCGCGAGCATTAACACATAAATCTAAAGAGGAAGAATAATTAAAAAATTAAAATTAAAAATAACAATGTGAAAATCACGATGAAGTCGGGCGTTGTCGAAAGGTACTGTAAAGTTGAAAGGGGGAGGCGTCTATAAACAACTTGACATGCACTCAAGAAACTATAAAGAGAAAATACCGAAATCTTTGGGGGATAAATGATACGAGTAGCAAAGATAAAAGAGTTTAGAAATGACTTCCAAACAAATAAGTCTACATATAGTCTGACATTGATGGAGAGTTCAAAGGTAATAATAGGTAGTTCCGACTAATTCCTGGTAATTAAATTAATACAGAGTAACATACTGAAGTTGGTATTTAATGGTTCTGCGAGTACTCGAAACTGAGAGGTTGCTGACAGAAAGGTCCCTGCAATAAGATACACCAATGTCAATACATTAAAATCATTTCTGGGCATTCCAGGCGGCATATCGACATTCAACATAACGAAGACAATGTTTATGCCCCACCCTATTCAAAACGGAAACAATAGGTTGGGGGCGTGAACAAGATGCTTGATCCAACATCAAGAAGCATAGGACGGATAAAAATGGCCACGAATCCTGAACTCAATACTGATGGACCAGATCAGGGTCTTAACATTGGAACCAATGGATTTGTGATAATGAAATATATCTGGATCTATACTTTTCTGTGCAATTCAGGTTCGCCTAAGAAGGAAAAAGTATCACGAATCCAGCTATGGACCCAATGGTTCGAGACCAAACACGACTTGGTCTACATCTGCCCTATTGCGATACTACATGATTGACATATGGAAGTGCTTGGTGCAAAAGTAGTCACCAGATGCATTTGAGATGTTCGTCAACAAATTAGCTCAACTAGGTACTCAAGTCCCTCCCCCACCCACATGCAAAAAATATGGTAGGCATTCACACAATCACACCACTTGCGCGCAGTAACTTTTTCAACAAAGACGACTGAATAACACAGCAAAGCAATAAGAGTACTAATTAATACACCTAAACCACCAATTATTTACAAGCACTAGCATAACTTTTTTTATACTTCCAATGCAATAGACATTCAGCTCCTTGCTCAACTCTATAAGAATTAATCACTCTCCCTCAATAGAAAAAAAAAATCACAAGTCACAATCCGCTACTCCAAAATAAGTGCCAGATATCAGAAAGAAGATTGAGAACTCATCTAACCTGAAAAACAGAATGCCTGAATTGTTCATATGAGTGTGCATACACCATCGCCGGACTCGGCCACTGCATATATACGGCATCTGTTGAAGCCCGATTCACTCCCATCGTGGAGTAATGCCCCATGGCCGGACCAGATGGAGGCCCGTAATTCAAAGAGGTTTGCAGAGCGGGAATGTGGCCCATCTGAGGAAAGCCAGCGTCATATTGCACAAAAGGAGGTTGAAACTTTGGCACGCTGAAAGGATCCAGGTACCTCTGACCAACTGGGAAGCTCTTCACATACCTGCAAAAAATAATGTAAACCAACCCAAGTTAAAAGTACGTGATAAACCATCAAAGCCTTCGTGCAGGTAGAACGGTATATGAAATCCAAAATCAAAGGTGATTCTAATAAAGCACCAAAAGAAGTAAGAAGAAAAGCTTATATAGTTGCTAATTCACTTCATAATGAAAAATGTTCGATAAAAGACAGGTATGTAGTTAACAGTAAATCATTTTACCAAATCCTGACCCATATGGAAAACGGCGAACAGATATTCCAAGAGTTCTTTTATTAGTATATCTTACAAAAAGCATATAGCAAGACTTCTATAATTAGTCACAAAAATAATATAACAAGAGTTCTTTTAATCGGAGATCTTATCAAGGATCACTTAGTCTGAGCAATACTGCAGCATTGAGGAATCAAAAACTCGACAATATCATCCTTCACTGGCCAACTTACTTACCTTCTCTCTCAGAGAAGGACTTCTACCGAAGAATAAAAGATGAATAATCGTAACAAGAGAAAAGTGAAGGAAATTGAACACAAGCTAAGATGAAAAGGGCCTTCTTATCACTAGTAAAAATGGAAAAAAATTACCAAATATTGTCAAGTTAAACTCAAGTGAATTGACAGGCTAAAGTCATAAGATCTGTATGAAACTATTTAACTACTGTACCTTTCATAACTGCGGTCATAGTCTGGATCGAAGCGATCTTTTTCTCTGTCCCTGATAATGGCAACTCTCGAAGGATTGGCAACATCCCTGACACCAAGATGTTTGTCCAAATCATTCGTAAAAATACGACATCTTCCATTCTCATCCTTGCTTGGACACAAACCTTTTCCATCTGCCGAAACCTGAGACGAGGTCTCATCTGAAGTAGGACTACTTGGGCTACTGAAAATGCGGGCCCTTGCCTTGTCATACTCCTCCTTTCTCTCTTCCACGGTTCTTATCAGCCTCTTCCGTTCCATATCAGCTGCATCACCAGAAGACGTCCTACCGGGCCTAGGCATGATGGCAACTTTCACTTGTTCGAGCTTATTGTGTTCTGACTGTTTAGCAGATATTTCTGATAAACAAACGGATGGATATTTGCTCTCTGCAGTTTTGGTGACCAAAATTCTAGCTCCTGGCCCATCAACAAGATTGTCTAGCACCATAGTCTGAAGACCATAATGTTGAGCAACCCTATGAGCAGCAAGCCGTAAATAGGATGTTGGAAAGTGTGGAAACTCAAACTGCAGCTGCTCAGGATTCTGCAAGAAATTCTGAATATCGAGTTCCATTCGCAGAACTGAGAGAAATAAAAGAAAAAATTATCAGGAACCCATCCTACCCTTTAACCAAGGATATTAGTTTGAAATAGAGCAATAACATTTATTCAGGACTGGCTGACCCACCACAGACCAAAAGGCAAACAGAGAGATTATGCAAGTACAAACATCAAAAGCCGAAAATTTTGAAGTGAAGCATAGTGAAAAAGAAAAGGAAAAAAATGTTCTGGAAATCTCCACAGTCCAAATTATAAAACAAAAGCTTGGCGGGCCTCCGGAATTAACATCGCGTCTTTTGAGATCCGGAGGCAAAAGCAACAGTTTAATAATTTGAACCTAAGCAGATGTTGCTCATCCACTACTGCCAGAACTCCAGAATAAGTTCATAGGAGTATTTAGTTTTCACTAGTATCTCACAAGAAAGATTGAAAGTACCGAGTTAGCTCTGCTAACACCAGTAGATAGGAATACGTCTAGAACATTATGGTCCTTGCTACAACAACCGTGGGTTGCTTAGGACTTAGGAGTATAACACTGAAAAAACAACACTAACCAGGGCACTTGTAAATGGTGTGGTAAGGGGGTCAGGTGCAAGCAACCTTGCCACTACTACAAACAAAAAGAAGCGCGGCCAGTTTAGTGGGTGAATGAGGTAAGGGGGTCCAATGAAACACAAACAATACGTCTATAGTCTAGTTAACTGGTTAATAGTAAACTTCAGAATGAAACAGAAGTTTTTTTTTTTTTGAGGGTAAAGTGTGAGATTATTATTGATCAAAGGCGGATACAAAATCCAAAGCCACAGTATCCCCAATCTCGTCCGGATTGCTATCCACCCACACTCTAGTCGAGTAATCTAGCGGCGTAATGTGTCATACAGTGAACTGCCAAATTACTTTCCCTACTAATATACTTCAAAGGATATACTCTTAAAAATCTCAATAAATTAAGAATGCATCTACCGACTTGACCGAAATAATTTAGAGGACAGATTTAAGCCTTTAACGTGTTGATTAGACTAATGCAATCTGATTCAGCCTGCAGTAGTCTGCACTTCTTCTGCTCCTTGCTGAACTGCCAATTGAAGGCAAAGTGGCAAACTCAAAGGCCTTTGCTTCCACCACATCAACTTTCCAATGACACCTGATTTGTTTACACCCGGCCCTCGACACTCTTCCGTCATGATTTCGAATTATTGCACCAAGTGCACGCCCCTTCTCGTCATAATAGGGCCCCGACAACATTGACTTTCCCAACTCCAATAGGCGGAAGTTTCCAATGCAGCCTTTTTTGAAGAATGTCAAATTGTTTTTCTAAGGTAATAGCCTCCTTATATGCTCTCAAGTAATTGAGACTCCTTTCAACCAGTTCTCTAGGACAATGACCTTCTTTTCCATGAATGAGATCATTCCTCTCATTCCAAATTGCCCAAGCAATCATCCCTAGATGCTCTCTCCGTTCTTTACCCATCATTTCGAACGAAGGTTACATACTCTCGCGGAATATAGCTCCTCAGAAAGCTTATGCAGTTATGCGTCAGGTTTCAGTCTAGTTATTTCAGGGTTAGATACTAAATATATTGAAGTTACAGAGTAAAATTTGAACCAAACAATTTATGTAGACCATTAGCTCAGAAATCATAGAACTATCTCCTAGATGTAATTATACCTTAGTTCTATAATGGAACTGCCAAGTTCAAACGCAAGCAAGAAAAACACACTCCACATTTAGGTACGCTATCTAGCTTCAATGACTCATATATGGGAGATCGCTAGTATTACCGTCAATTCATGGCCTTATTGCAGATCATTCAACACCAAAACTATAGCACAAAAGTGACATTTTAAGTACGAACAACTTTCTCCAAAATAGAAACTCTCAAAACCATAACACACTGAGAGCAAACTCACTGATGGAAGGACATAGGCACAGAAACTAATGATAGAAGTAGCACATCTTGAAAGAACTAAACATTATTCTCGCACACATCTCACTGTAACAATGTCAGGCCAATACTCCAACTCTCCAAGTATAACCAACATAGAGATGTATTACATCATCGATCATACAAATAGAACATTGTCTATATTCTAAATTTACAGCACGAAACACTATATAGCAAGCACCTATAATAAGCTCATCAACGCCATTGCAAACATTACTTTGCTGCCAAGAACTTGCAATCTCAGGTCTAGAATCAGTGCAACAACCAGGTTTGGTACTTAGGGGTGCAGAAAGTTTCAGAGGGCATGAACTAGTAATGTTATAAGCTAAACTAAAAAAATGGAAAATGTCAACTACAATTTTAAAAATGTCATCCTTCAAGAAGGGTGACTTCCCCTACTAGTCCTCTTACATCCACGACCCCACGACTAGGCCTAGTACACCAATTAAGCAGACACGATGTAAATATGGAACGACCTAACCTAACAAAAACCTCTAATGAGCATTAGTTCATCTCAAACAACCTAATTCACACCTATTTACTAACACCAGTCTCCGTGCCCTCGAACGATTGCAATTCAATGCACCATATCACAGTTAACAAACCTACGAAAACTAACAACGCCACTATCGACTTCTCTTCTTTGCTAACTGTAGGAACCAAACCCTAACCATGCTAGCAGATCTAAGGTACAATTGTACAAGTAACACCTAGCAAATCCACGAAACTTCAACACTTTCAACCATAACATTCCAACAAAAAAGCGCAATTTAAACATTATATCTTCGAAATTCCACAATTCAATAAGCTCAAATCACAAAATCCCAGCTACATCACCCAGATAAAACACCAAGTATACAACATTTCACACCTCAAAAGCTCAAATCACAAAATCACAGCTACATCCTTCACATAAAACACCAAATTACAAAATTTCATACCTATATAACAAAAATCGCTAAAAACACACACAAATTACACAATAAAATAACCAAATTATAAGGGAATGTGTTCACAATTTAAAGGAAAAACTCAACTGGTAAGACGATGACGAGGGTTTTGAAGAGCTTCAACAAGAACAGGGTCAACTTCTTTCTCCTTATCTACCATCACCATAGCTTGATTACTAAAATCCATTAAACAATTATCAAAACAAACAAAAACCCAACAAAACCCAGAAATTATTGCAGCTGAATTGTCCTAGCAACACAAAATCTACAAAAATTTCCCTCTTTTTTTCAAAATTAGGGTTAATTCCTCTTCTCTGAACCAAATTATGCCCTACAAATTGGGAATAATTGGGGAAAGAGAAGATGGAAATGTGGGTATTGTGGATTA
>JAYMSF010001699.1:0-11505 GCA_036897335.1 Silene vulgaris
TTAGGAGCGGTTAGGGAGAGATCTCGACTCAACCTAGACTAAGGACCGTCTCGCACCGAGAGGTGGAGACATACCTCGACAACACCTTTAGGCCAAGCTTTATTGTAACCATAGTCGACCATTAACCTATGCTTGTGAACCCGGCTACCTTAGCTCTTTTAAATCTTGAGTTAATCACCTTATTCACTTGTTTATTAGCTACTCTCTTTGTCTTAACCATAAGTTATAATTAATCATCAACCATTTACTTGATTGAATTAAACTAGGAAATAATCAATCAATCTTAGTCCACCTTCTGTCCCTTGGGTACGACCCCTTAATACTACAACGAGCGACCGTTCACTTGCAGGTTATAATTATAAGACAACAATATCTCATTAATATTTTTACCCTTATTTAACCTCAACCTCATTAATCTCAACATATTGACGCATGTTTGAAATAAAGCGTAAAGAAGTTACGTATAAGGTACGAAATAACAGTAAAAGTCATTTGGCGAGACAATGATTCGATGATGTCAGTGAAAATGAAGATGAAGATGAAAGAGACGAGGAGGAGGATGATAATATGGAAATAGATGGTTAGAAAAAAATAGTAATATGTAATTTATTTTTTATTGCAATGTATTGTAGAAATTGTATAAAAAGTTAAACTTAAATAAAGCGCAAAATTTTTATAAGTTCAGTTCGACTTCTATAAGTTCAGTTCAGGTCTTATAAGTTCAGTTCAGCTTCTATAAGTCAGTTCAGTTCAGTTCAGCACCTATCAGTTCAGTTCAGTTTCTATAAGTTCAGTTCAGTTCAGTTCAGCTCAGTTCAGTAACTTGAAGTCCAAAAGAACAGACGGAGTAAGTAGTTTGAGCAAAAAAGTTCTGAATACATTACGAATTTATGATTTACTCAAAAATGCATTCACAGAATAACAGTTGCATTAAATACCTACGTGACATTTTTATAGTCACATACATACACGAAGATATAGTACAATTAGAAAAATATGGGCTTTCTGTCTTTCTCAATCACTGATTTCAGTGAAAGTTCCAGAAGTATCTACGACCAATCTTGGAGGAGAAGAGAGATTTCGCTTAGGCGGCATGTCTATCGACTCAAGACACCCTTGTAGCATATCCACCACACGACTCATTGATGGCCGATCTGATGGATAAGTCTGAATACACCATAAGCTTACCAAAATCATCTTTCTCTGTACGGCTTTTTCTTCAGCATTTGTAGTTCCGTCAAATGGAGATTCGCTCTCAACTTCAAGTCGGTCGTATATCCACTGTGGAAAATACAGTTGACTGCTTCTTTGCTGATCAGCTAACAAATTCTTCCGGCCACAGACCATATCTAAAACCATCATTCCGAAGCTATAAACATCAGATTTATGGGAAACTCCACCAATGGTCCTGCAAAATACTTCAGGGGCTATATAACCTATAGTCCCTCTCGCTTCCATCATTGATATGGTACTTTCTTGTAAGGGACATAGTCTGGCAAGCCCAAAGTCCGAAATCTTTGGGCAGAACTTTTCATCTAGTAGAATATTGTGAGGCTTAATATCAAAGTGCAAAATCCGAGCGTTACAACCTCGATGTAAATAGTCAAGTCCTCTTGCGATACCTATGGCGATGGTAAATAGTGTTTCCCATGATAAAGACTGATTGATAGCACTTGCACCATGAAATGTGAACTTTTCAAGAGACCCATTTGGCAAAAATTCATATATCAAAGCTCTTTTGTTACCCTCGAAGCAAAAACCTAAAAGAGCGACAATATTGACATGGTTAGTTCTACTAATGCTAGCTACCTCATTGAGGAAGTCATCCCCGTCTCCCTTGGATTGTTTCAACAGCTTTACGGCCACAAGGCGACCACTCAATAGTTTACCTTTGTACACAATAGCATATCCACCTTCACCAAGTTTGTCTTTAAAACCATTGGTCATTTTCTTTATATTCGCGTATGTGTGCCTTGTTAAAGCCAGGGAACCGTAAATTTTTAAGAAGGCATCAACATTTGGGCACTTTGTTGCCTTTGACTTCCAGAAAATGCTAAATTTCTTGGTTGATCTTCGTCTTCTGAGACAACAAAGCGTGAATATGCCCGCTACAAAAAAGACTGCAAGAAATAAATTTGTGCTAAAATTGGTAGGTAAATTTATGAAGGAATTAGTAGAGGAAATGAATATTGAAATCAACAAACAATTCCTACATGCTCCAATGAACGGTTTAAGTATACCCGTTGCAAGACCAACTTGTTAACAGTAATTGGGTTGATCAAAACTGGACATTAAAACAGAATGTTAAAAATTAATTATATTTTACCTGATACAACACAACTGGTGAGGAAAACGAGAGCCACTGGACCATGTAGTCGACCTGTACGATAAATAATGCAAAATTACAATCTTGTTCATAACAACAATAATAATTTTCCATATCTCAATGGTTGTTGATCTTCCGGCCCATGGTAAGGTAGGAATCGAATGTACACTACTCTGCCTTTGTATTAAAGCACGAAAGGTAGCTTATGGATCATTGTTACTTCGTTGGATAAGAAAGGCCGGCACTTTAGTGAGCAATTTTGTTTTATATTATTATATTTCACATTCAAAGATTGGTGTTTTGTTATCACAAGGAAAAGACCTTAAGATCGAAAACAAATTAATGGTACCGAATAAATAAAACTCCCAAACTACACAACGCGAACCCGGCCCTCACCACTGCACATCTTCTCCATCAGACACCAGCCACATAGAATCCACAGGCAAACTCCGACCAAACCTTTCCCTCCGGCGCTTTGGACAAAGGTAAAAGTATGTCTTTGGTTACCCTAAACCTTGAAATATAGAGAGATACCTTAATATGGTACGGAGTATATTATTATGACCAAAAGTTTCACAAATATGGTACGCAATTTATTTTAGCAGTACGATTTTTACTCATTATAGAATTACTGGATGAATTATGGTTATTAACATTTTTTTCAAGTTCAAATAGTGATATATACCTTAATAATTTTCTACTTCGGACCATTTTAATCGTGTATTTATGTTGTCAAATTCGTAATTGCCGCTGTTAAATGTAGACTTTTAGACTTGCGTACTTGAAAGTATTGAAAGTATTCAAGTCAAAACTTATTAATGAGTCCGCAAAATCCACACAAATCGACAACAATTTACAAAATTTTGCATTTCAGGGATAATTATAGTTTAAAATGCAGGAAAGAGAAGGATATTAATATACATACTTGAGTTTTTGTAGAAGCACGCAAAATCGTCCGAACCATCAGATGAGCCACAAGTACCACCCGAACTCTTACAATTGAGACATTCTGATGAATACTCATATCTGACCCCAAACCCCTGCTTAAAGACATCGGTAAATGCTTCCATTCTTCCATTATTATAAAGATCCAACTGCTTCTTAAAAACTGGGAACTCAAAAGAGCTACATGATGCATATTCCTTTATAGCTGACTTGTTACGCAAGTAATAAGCATCATAATTATGGCTTGGAAATCTGTAGCATGGAATTCCCTCATCATGAAGATTAACCATTGATGTGTGGTTTGAGCAATTGTAGACAAAGGTAATGCTCTCATCATTTGAGGTCATGTTGAAAAACTCACTATACTCCTTGCTGATGGTTGTGCAAGTAATGTCATCATACCCGCGGAGCTCAAGGGTAATGTCGAGCTGATTAGATTTCATGTTAAGTACATCATAAGTCGCGTTTTCTTCATCATGGATAATTAGTTGGACTTTGTCAGGTAAATTACTACTGGGAGTGGGAAGGCATTGGAGCTCCAAGGACGGATGGCCGCAATATTTCGGCCTTCCGCCCCCCCAAAATGGGTACCCAACGTTTGAAATACTTTCTCCACATGAAAAAAATGCAGAAGAACATGTTTCATACCTTTCACCAACACTACTTGATGTAGGCAATACAAGAAGAATGACGGAAACAGCAAAGGAAATAGTAGGAGGTAACATTTGGAAAACCCAAAATGAAATAAGAAAAGGGGGGTTACTTCTTGTGGAATTTCAGATGATGTTATTTTTGTATTGTTGAATAATTCTATATAACATATACTTCTTGTATTGCCTGCATCAAGAAGTATTTCAGATGATGTTGTATTGTATAATCAGGAAGCATTCTCATGTTCTACTCTGTATAACATATACTTCTTCGATTGTGGGACGAGTCTTCGTTGACTCCATTAGAATTGGTTGGAGTCTTTGGAAGACTTCATGAAAGTGACACTGCTATTTTTTTTCTAAAGTTGCTTGGAGTCTTTGGAAGACCCATCACCTATCGTACCCAACTTGTCGATTCATTGATTAGATCTTGTTAAGTTTCATTGTGATCATAAATGCATACACTTGCGTGTGTTAGGGTGAGGATAACAAAAAAAAATCGAGATACGACTTTTGTCATGTCGTAACGTATCGGACAATTGGAGAAATTGTAGACTGAAAGGTCCTGATCTCGACATTTGGGGCTCAACTTGAACACCTCAATAAACTTCTTGCTGTAAAAAATGCAAGAAATATCCGTAAGCTTTTGGCGCTCAAGGGTAATGTTAAGCTGAGCAATTTTCATGTCACCAATATTGTAAGGCGCATTTTCTTCTCGACTGATAGCCAGATTAATGTGGTCTCCTATTTCACTCTTGACGCATTGGAACTGCAAGGATAGATAGCTACAATATTGTGGCCTTCCATTTCTCGAAAATGGGTACCCAATATTTGATAAATTATTTCAACAAGAAAATAATTGAGAAGATCATATCATGCACATGTCATCATCATCGCTGGTTGACGAAAGTAACACAAGAAAGAATGAAAGCAAAGAGGAACTGACGGCAAACATGCAGAAAATCCAACAAAAAGGCTTAACCGGACCGTGGAAATTTCTGATATGGGGACATGGAAAGGCTAATCTCAGTAGATGACTAAAGATATGTACTTTTCTTAGAAGTAATTGCAGGATTAGGATACTCACTGATTATTCTTCCTCTAGGCCCTATATAAGATATTTCGACGTCTTTGATTGAACGAGTCAGTAACAGCAATTTCTGGCATTCTGCTCCATTATTATTTCCAAAGGAATCTACATGATCCAGCAACAAACTTCTACATCCAGGATTTTCTATCATCTGGGAAATCATGGGTATGCAATCTGAAGTCGGGTCATTTGAATCGAGTGATTTGTAACTACCTTTAATAAACCTGCAAAAAAAAATATCTATATCCAGTTATTTCAATCATCTGCGACTTAGAGGAACGGCCTTTCAAATAAAAGAGAGAAGACAAGCAAAAAGAAGCTGAATTGCGAACCAACCTGAATTCTCGTCTTCATCAGATTGGAGGGAATACTATTCGGTATTCACTACACGTAAAAAGACAATGAAATCAGTACAAACCAATAATACTCTCCCAAGAATCAAAATATTCAAACTTTCACAGAACAATACTAGTAAACTACTGTAACAATGATTCAGACAAGGTTCAATCTGCATATAAGGTCACTTTTCTTAGAAGAAATTGCAGGATTATGCCTGCTCTAAAGAAGATAGTTTGACGTATTTAATAGAATTGCGATCCGGGACGTATCTTAAACATACAATAATAATTTGGAATCATACATCATACTGAAGGAGAACCTAAGAAAAAAAATAATTAACAGACAAAGTAAAATGAAAATTTCACTACTGCAAGGCTTGAAGGTAAAATCCGAGCCCAAGTCTAACTACAAATAGCTTTTCTTCATTGTTTTTTAGGCAATAACTATGATTTTTAAATAACTCAAAATATACAATTTCATAAATGGGACAATTGACATTCTAGAGTCCCGTAATCTTCGTATAATACAGCCAGATACCAATAAGAAACATATGAAGTTTCGCTCGCTCTCAAGTCTCAAACCTCAATCACTTGTTTCTGTCAGAGTTTCAGAAGTATCTAAGGCCAATTTTGGAGGCGATGAGAGGTTTATCTTGGGAGGTTCTATGGACTCGAGGCACCGTTGTAGCATATCTACCACCTGACTCATTGATGGTCGATCTGATGGAAAAGTCTGAATGCACCATAAGCTCACTAAAATCATCTTTCTTTGTACCGCCTTTTCTTCTTCATTTGAAGTACCTTCAAATGGAGTTTCGTTCTCATGTTCAAGTCGGTCGTATATCCATTGTGGAAAATACACATCACTGCTTCTTTGCTGATTAGCTGACAAATTTTTTCGACCGCAAACCATATCTAAAACCATCATCCCGAAGCTATAAACATCGGATTTGTGAGAAACTCCACCAACAGTCCTGCAAAAGACTTCAGGAGAAATGTCTTTCCACCAACAGTTCTCCCAGTTTCAGTTATCTGCCACTTAGGGGAAAGACATTTCAGAAGAAAAGGAGGGGTAGGAAAACGAACCCAAAACTTCAAAAACCCGGGTAATCTGTATTTACTTGCATTTGTTTGGCCTTCACTTCTTCCTCTGTTTTCTTTTTCAGCTGAAGAAATGTCTTTCCACCAACAGTTCTCCCAGTTTCAGTTCCTGGTGCCAGTAAAAAAACTGTGTAAAGACGACACTTTTGCATTAACAAGAATGACAATCTCAAAATTTAAAAAGACGACACTTTTGCATTAACCTATCTCTCAAAAAGACAATCATAATCTTCATTTGATTTGTTCCAAGATGATTGGCCACATAACACCATTGATAGACCTGGCAAAACAGCAAACAGTCAGAATGTCCCGAGACACCGGAACAGTACAAATCGAACATGACCATAAATGTAAATTGACGCAACCTGGACTGTAGGCTGTATCAGGCTCAAATCGACTCGATTTGAACCGAATTGACTAATATGAACTGCAAATCACATAGCAAATAATGAAAAATTTAATACACACGGCTCAGAATAGGCCACCTCGTTACACGGATCTGAAATTCATACCCTAGCTAGGGCATCAAGATTGTGCCTTTCTGAGTCAAAAGTCTGCAACTTGAAAACGTTGTTCGCCCAGCTGACGGGATTTGCTAACTTTCATCAATAAAAAGTCGTCATCAGTGTGCACCCAAAAAGGTATTCCACTGTTATCCAAAGAGACAGAGAAAATTTCCGACTAAAAACTGAATGACCCGACCCAACACCGCCGGACATACATTGACTCAAACAGGAAACAACTCTATAAGTTCATGCTCAAAACAAACCTCAAATCAACATGACTTGACCCAAAATGCAGCATATACTCAATTACACAAATATATGATCCGGCCAGGACTGAAGAGAACCCGATCCCTAGACCAGGTTTTTACATCCAACCACCAAAACCGTTACTCATTACTTTCGAGGCTCCCCAGAATAGGGAATGAATCCCACCAAAAGGGATCAAAACTCACAATAAGCAGACAGGTTATGTAAAATTTTACCCTTGTTTGGAAATAACTGTCATTCTTCAAATAAGTCGAGATTTACAATTTCATAAATAGGGCAATTGACATTCAATAATCCCATAATCTGCGTATAATGCGTAGTTATATAAGTACACTAATAAATATATGAATTTTACATTCACTCTCAAATTTCCATTATTGACTCTGTGAGTGTTGTTAAAGAATCAAAGGCCAATCTTGGAGGAGAAGAGAGATTTGGATTGGGCGGCATCTCTACGGATTCAAGGCACCCTTGTAGCATATCTACCACTTGACTCATTGGTGGTCGATTTGATGGATAAGTCTGAATGCACCACAAGCTTACTAAAATCATCTTTCTCTGAACTGCCATTTCTTCACTACTTCCAATTCCTTCAGATGGAGCTTCCTTCTCAAGTTCAAGACGATTGTATATCCACTGTGGGAAATACAGTTCACTGCTTCTTTGCTGATCAGCTGCTAAGTTATTTCGACCGCAGACCATATCTAAAACCATCATCCCAAAGCTATAAACATCAGATTTGTGAGAAACTCCACCAATAGTTCTGCAAAATACTTCCGGAGCTATGTAGCCTATAGTCCCTCTTGTCTCTAGCATTGATATAGAACTGTCTCGTAAGGGACATAACCTGGCTAGCCCAAAGTCTGATATCTTCGGGCAGAAATCATCATCCAGTAAAATGTTGTGAGGCTTGATGTCAAAATGCAAAATACGAGCATTACAGCCTCGGTGCAAGTAGTCAAGCCCTCTTCCAATTCCCAACGCTATATTAAGAAGTGTTTCCCATGGTAACGATTGATTGCTAGCTTTTGAACCATGAAATGTAAACTTTTCAAGAGACCCATTTGGCAAATATTCATATATCAAGGCCCTCTTCCTACCCTCAAAACAAAAACCTAAAAGAGAAACAATATTGACATGGTTAGTTCTACTAATGCTAACTACTTCGTTGAGGAAGTCTTCCCCGTTTCCCTTGGATTGTTTCAACACCTTCACCGCCACAAGACGGTCATTCAATAGCTTGCCTTTGTACACGATAGCGTAACCACCTTCACCAAGTTTGTCTTTGAAACCATTGGTCATTTTCTTAATATCCGCATGAGTGTGCCTTGTTAAAGCCAAGGAACCATAAATTTGTAAGAAGGCATCAACATTTGGGCATTTTGCTGCCTTTGATTTCCAGAAAATGCTAAATTTCATGGCTGATCTCCTTTTTCTGAGACAACAGATGATAACTATCCCCAGTGCTAAAAAGCCTGAGCAAAATAAAGTTGTACAATATTAAAATTTTGGAAGGATTAATATCTTCAAATGTATCTGGATTCTGGACATTAACTCCACTTTACCTGATCCACCACAAATGATGAGGAGCAATATTACCAATATATCAGCCATTGATGCTGTAGATTAAAGGATGAAAAATCAGAATCTTACACATACAATCATACAATAACTATGTCCTAGGACCATACAGTGATACAGGTTCCCACCCGTGGCGAGACATTTATAGTGATCTAATTATCTTACACTACAAGATTTTCATTTTAGACATGCTCATGCAGAGAAGTCATCAAATACAAATATGAAGATTTATTAGTAATATACTCAGTTTCAGTTTCAGTCTACCACAAGTCAACAAGAACCTGCAAAATACCAACTATCCATATGCAGAAATCCTACACGGTGAGACTCACATACGTGAAAAATCCGAGGAATACTCAGTTTCAGTTTCGTGCGCTAAGAAGCATGCAAGTTCCGAATCACCAGATGAGCCACATGTACCACCCATTTTATTACATTTGATGCAATCCGAGGAATACTCATAAGTCACCTCAAATCCCTGGTTCAAGACTTCAGTAAGTGCTCCTATTTCTCCTTTGCTATAAAGATCCAACTGTTTTTTGTTCACCGGAACCTCAGTTGAACTACAAGATGCATATTCCTTGGGAGCTGACATGTTATGCAAGTAATAAGCCTGGTTTACGGTTTGATTCATGGAACATGGAACTGAAACATTAGGATAACCCAGCGATATGTTTGCTGGGCAATTGTAGACTAATGTTATGTTCTCATCACTTGAGGTAAATTTGAAGAACTCGCTGAATTGCGTCATGTTGAAAGTGCAGGGAAGTTCTTCAAAGCGTCGGAGCTCAAGGGTAACATTAAGGTTATTATCCTTCATGTTGACAACATCGTAAGGTGCGTATCTTTCTTGGTCGATTATTAGTTGAACTTTGCTCCCCATATCACCATGAACGCATTGGAGCTGCAAGGATGGGTGGCCACAATATTGCGGCCTCCCGTATCCCCAAAATGGGTAGCCAACATTTGAAATATTATTTCCACATGAAATTAATGTAGACATGCATGTCATATAACTTTCATCAACACCAGTCAAGGAAGGCAATATAAGAGAGATAGTAAAGATGGTGATGGAAAGGAATTGCCAGAGGTGATCAAAAGAAACCATTGGGAAAATCGAATAAATAACTACAGTTAACTTTAGGGTTATTTAATGACAATACTCTGAACTATGAGGGTCATTCTCATAATACTCTGAACTTTAATTTAACTACGAATACTATCAACTAATACACCATATCCCACACACTGAAACAGGTGAAGGGCTACCTGTTCAACCGGTTGCCATTATTAAAAAACGTTTTTTTTCTACTGGATTCAGTCACTCTTTATCCTTTATCTTCGATTTTCAAACCAACTTCCCAATAAAAAAATTACAAATCTTATACCATCTGTGAACACCCGCCTCAAAATTCATATCAGATCCAATTTCCGGCAAAAAAAGAAGATTAATTTACTTGATTACTCTCCACTATAACTTTGTTTCATGAACCTGCTATTCTCTCTTGCTTCATTCATTAACACAACAGTACAATCAAACCCAGGTTTTTACTCTTTAGTAACATTGAACAAATAATGAGTAAGTCCACGTAAATTGAACAGAGTAAAAAAAAATTAGGGTAAATGAATAACAACAGTAGAATCAATTTTAGTCTTTCATTGTGGAATCAATTAAGGGCGAAATTGAAATTAGGTCGCTTTGAATCAATTTATTTGAGCAGATATGATGGAGGATCAACAATGGCACATGGAGACATGGAGAATTAAGGAAGGAAGAAGAAAAGGGAAATGGAAGGTAAAAAGATTTGTAATTTTTTTATTTGGTAGGAGGTATTTAATTGAATTGGTGTTTATTTTAGTGAAAAGATTATCAACATTGAAGATCTTCATGGTTTATATGAAGATGTTTTATTTAGGTAGAATGAAAGGGAAGAAGAAGATAGCGGTTTCTAAAAACACAGAAAATTTAGGCTCGACGTCATGAGTTACCTGTTACATCAGGTAAAAAAGAGGGCCATTTTGTTATAGGGTATATGGTGTATTAGTTGATAGTATTCGTAGTTAATTTAAAGTTCGGAGTATTTTACGAAGGACCATCATATTTCAGAGTATTGTCATTAAATAACCCTTAACTTTATTATACGGAATAATTATTAAGTAATAATAATGATAATGATAATGATAGTGATAATAATACTCGTAACAATTTACGAGTAATAGAGAAGATGATGAAGATTTCAGCAACAAGGAGAAGAATTTCTTGTGTTGGAAATTTGAGATGATTATAATATTGTATATCATCACAAGTGTTGTTGACTTGCTGCTTATGAATCTTCAACTGATTAGTCCAAGGTGTTCAATAGTCAATAGTCAAGCTTTCTTAGCAAAATACTCCCAATCCTAATACTTTTCCTTAGAATCAGTCAAAAGTATACTTCTTTGGAGAATTTAGTCTTACAAGCTGATAATTGTAGGGTAGTTGCAGGATTATGATTTTTTTCGCATCCGCCACCACTATTTCGCAGTAAAAAAAACTATATACATTACACTTTGTTGGGTTCCTTTAATTGATGATGACATGCCCATTTAACTTGTGTTATCTTAGTTTCCCTTTTTAGGAATTAATCGTCATTTGCAAGTCTTAATCAAAGTGTTAATCAAGATTATCGTCATTGAAGTGTTGTTCTTACTTCGTCTTAGT
>JAYMSF010001700.1:0-11504 GCA_036897335.1 Silene vulgaris
TTTACTTTTTTTTTTATATAAAAGATATCACAGTTGAAAAAAAAAAAAAAAAAAAAAAAAAAAAAAAAAAAAAAATTTGGGAGCACTACACCTATAAAAGCAGGTCGCTAGTCACGACTACCGTGTGTGTGAAAAGCGGAAGTGGAAATCTGTGTCACATTTTCCCTCCGTCTTCTCTCCATTTCTTACTTCCGAAGACGGTTATTCACTCGCTACTCAACTGTAAGCCTATACTGTAATCTTTATGCACTTCATCATTTTTTCGCAAACCCTAACTTTCCCACTGTAACTCAATTATCATCTTTTACGACTCGTCGAGAGACGGTTTCTCATTAAGCTATACATACACCACTTTTTCCGTACTCTTTTACGCGTCCTAAATTGTAAAACTCATCTACACTCCCTGTCTTAGTTATTAAATTAATCTTTGTTTGTAATTAATTTTCTGTATTAATTCGTTGTTGTTGATGTTAATTGCGACGAGTTTGATTGATTGCGCATTTTTATTTATTTATTTATTTATGCTTATCGGTGTTAATTACGGTAACAGTTCGTCGAATTTAATTTGAGTTTTAATTACGGCGATTTTGGTGGAATTAATTTGAATTAGTTAGTTGATTGTGCCAGATAAGTATTACGGAGTATGTTACGCCGAGTTTCGGACTTGGCTGGACACGACACATTGTTAGAGTTTCAGATACTGTTAATTTTCCGCGAAATGTCGGATATGCGACCTAAGTGAAGTGTTGGAGTAATATAGGATGATAGGACTAGTATACTTGCTGAATTAGGGCGGATTATATTGTGTAAAGATGGAGAATAGATAAAAGAGTATAATTGGTTGGATATGTTTGTGTTGATTTTAGGATTTAAGTTGGTTGATTATGATTGAAGGCAGGGTTCACTTGTCGAGTTGTCTTACTTGCTGGAGTTATAGTTTCTTTGACGCTTGAAATGCTGTGTATATAACAGTATCAATAAGAGCTAGTGAAAATTGATGTCAAGATAGTGCTTAAATGTGTCGGTTGCTTTGTTATGATGTTGGTGTTGTTGTCTTGGATTTTGGTGGAATAAAGCAAAATGATGACGTAATTGGCTGCACCATGGTATGGTTGTGTGCATCCGACTCTCTTACGCACGGTTTATAGGAGCCCTTGAGGACATCGGGTATATAGTTGTTGTCGTTGTTGAGTGTTTGACCTGCTTTCTTCTGAATGATGTCTGATTTCACTGTCTTCTGTTTTCTTCCCTGTGCATCTTTACAATCTATGTTGCCAATTTTTTTTTTATTGATCACATATGCTATGATTAGCTTTTCAAAGATAAATGCGGATGAAGTTCGTGTTTTTGTTATGTTTTTAGTATGTAAGCAGTTGAATTTGCATCACACCACTTTCTTGTCACGTGTTGCAGAAACTAAATCACTGATAGCCTGAATAGAAGATGGATGATGGTCCTGTCATTGAACTGGAGGAAGGATGGGACTTTATGGAGAAAGGGATTGCAAAGCTTAAGAGGATACTTGAAGAATTACCTGAGCCGTCATTTAACTCTGAAGACTACATGATGCTATACACGTACCTGGCCCTTCCACTGGTCTAAATGATATTTTTGTGTATTAAAGCTTTTTGTTGCTAAATTATAGTTTCGTGCAGGACAATATACAACATGTGCATTCAGAAAGAGGACTGTGGTTACTCTCAACAGCTCTATGAAAATTATAAGCAGGTGTTCGTGGCTTACATGCAAGATACAGTAAGAAAACAGACCCATGTGCTTTGTTTTTCCATTTGAACATCGTTTGCGCATTTGCCACAGTAGTCGGTACTGAAAATAATAGTAATATATTAGAAGATTTCATAGGGACACCAGAAACATTTTTATGGGTCTGCCACTGGTCGGCCCTAAGTGTGCTCTATCTTTGAAGCACCAATTTCAGTTCTTTCATTTATTCATTTTTGCGTAGCCACATCAGTTTTTTGGTCCAAACTCCAAAGTGACTGACGTCCCATTTCTGTTTTCGGTGCTAACAGATTATATACTTAGTGGTATCTTATCAATACTTGCTTGATGTGATTCAGGTTCTACCAGCATTAAGGCAGAAGCACGACGAATTCTTGCTGAAAGAACTTGTGAAAAGATGGTTGAATCATAAAGTAATGATCAGGTGGCTGTCTAGATTTTTTAACTATCTGGACCGATACTATGTCATTCGAAGATCATTACCTTCATTGCATGAAACTGGAATTAATTGCTTTCGAGATCTGGTATGAAGCAAACCTCTCCTTTTTTTGCTTATTGCAAATGTGAAACTTTGCTGTAGCTGTTTCTTAGGTTCTGTTTTGGACTTTGCTTTATACGTTTGGCTTAATAGCTTCTAATTTCATTCTGCATTAGTTGAACTAATGGCTATTTTACCTCCTTTTTATAAGGTTCATCAAGAATTGCATGGCAAAGCTAAGGATGCTATTCTAGCCTTGGTAGGTTAATTATTTAGACTATCTTACAAGTTGCACTAATATTTGCCAAGTAGCTAACTAAACAATTTTTGCAAGCAGATTAATGTGGAAAGGGAGGGAGGACAAATTGACCGAGCACTACTAAAAAATGCCCTTAACATATACATAGAACTTGGAACAGAGCGCTATGTTAATGATTTTGAGACACCTATGCTGGATGATTCTGCTGCATACTATTCCCGGAAGGCTGCATGTTGGATTCTAGAGGATTCGTGTCCAGAGTACATGTTAAAGGCAATATTCTATGCTTTTTCTTCCCCTAGTTTTCGTACAAAGTGCATTTATGCCCAGTAGGATTAGCATCGTCGTTTATTGATTTTCATATGATGATACAGTCTGAGGAATGTTTGAAGAAAGAGAAGGATAGAGTAGCTCATTATCTGCATGCTGATACTGAGGAGAAACTTCTAGAGGTTTGTTATATCTATATTCAACATTTGGTTTTTGGGGTTGGACTCACATAAGCCTTTTCTGTATTTCATTTGTCGTGGAGATTTTGTAATGGTTTGGCTGGTTTGATGTCATTCAGAAAGTGCGGCATGAGTTATTATGGGTGTTCGAAAACCAATTGCTTGAGAAAGAGAACTCTGGATGTCGTTCATTGCTGAGAGAAGACAAGGTGTCCTTGCTTCTACCAAATTTTATGGCCAGTGAATTCA
Source organism: Silene vulgaris (assembly GCA_036897335.1). Taxonomy (NCBI): domain Eukaryota; kingdom Viridiplantae; phylum Streptophyta; class Magnoliopsida; order Caryophyllales; family Caryophyllaceae; genus Silene; species Silene vulgaris. The sequence goes on from JAYMSF010001700.1 coordinate 3,179, forward strand.
TTGTCTAATCTATTTTATAAATGAAGAGTAGTTTTTTGTTGTTAGAGGGAGGATCTATCAAGGATGTACAGACTCTACAGCAAAGTTACAAAGGGGTTGGAACCTATTGGAACAATCATGAAGCAGGTAACGTTTGCCGCATAATTTACTGCATTAGCAGCGCGTGTCATAATTGTTTTTTGTTGATATTTGCTCTTCTCCTACAGCTTATCATCGACGAAGGTACAGCCTTGGTTCAACTGGCAGAAGATGCTGCAAGTAGTAAGGTATGTTCCATAATCATTAGCAGGATCTGCAGTTAACTTGCCTACAAACTCTTGCCGGAAAAAATATTGATCCAAGTGTTGTTGAATTTGTCACTTCTTCATGGCTGCATTGATGCTCTTTTTTTGTTGCAAGCCTCAATACTGAGTTTGTTATTTCTCACGGTTGTAATGATGATTTGATTTGCTGCAAGCCTCAAAACTAGGGCGTTACTTTTTCACCTTAGCTGGTGTAGAGTTGTGGACATGGCCAGGCTAGTGACTGGAGGAGGGTGAGGATGACGTCAAGTCATCATGCCTCTGCTCCCCTTATTCCTACCTGCGTTGGTGTTAGATCTCAACCGCGTCGAAAGCTCGAAACCTGTTGCTGAAGAACTAATATCCACAAATTCCTTAGTTATAAACTTGTCTGTTTACTTTGTGTTACTTTGGTGGTTGTTTTCATGTTTGACTGCTTTAACCGTCTCTGTGATTCTGTGTTCTCCGTATTAATTACTAGAAAATATGCTTTATCTGGTGATTTCGAATTACCTTTTGGCAGTAGAAGACTGATGTATTATTCAGATTGCTCTGATTTTAAACACCGTGTAGGCCTTCGAAGCCCAAAGATAGCTTATTTTCTTTTGAAAATTATGATTTATGCATTCTGGATAATTGTTTTCACTACAGTTCAGATAAAACTACAATTTAGTCATATTTTTTTTTATGTGGCCCATATAGTGTTGAATTTCTTGGATTATTTGACCTATGTTGATAACTTGATATCTATGTTTGTTTGCTTTCTATGCTTGACTCTACTATTCGTTGGCGGTATTCCTTTCTTTGTTTGGTTTGTCTTGCTGTCTAGCTGACATTTTGTTTACCTTCAGGCTGAAATTGTTGCTGGTGGCTCATACGAGCAGGCAGGTGCCCTAACTTGGAGATTCTCACTCCCTTCTTTTCATTTCTGTTATACTTCCCACTAAGTTTTCAATTGCTAATTTCTCAGAACTATTAATGAATGCATCTTGTATTCTTGTATTGTATTTTTGTTGGTTGAAATTACTCTGACATTAAATTTCTTGTTCATTAGGTGTTTGTCAGGAAAGTGATAAATTTGCATGACAAGTTCATGGCTTATGTGATTGAGTGCTTCGATAGTCACACCATCTTTTACAAGGTTCATGTGTGTCCTTTTAGTAATTAACTTGAATGATAAGTAATTAGGTGTATATATGGTACGTTATCCTGCCATGAAGCTTATGGTGTTTTGCAGACTCTCAAAAAAGCATTTGAGGTTTTTTTGCACAAAGGTGTTGCTGGTAGCTCAAGTGCCGAACTTCTGGCAACCTTTTGTGATAATATTCTCAAGAAAGGAGGTAGCGAAAAACTTAGCGACGATGCTATCGAAGACTCACTTGATAAGGTAAATTCTAACAGGTAATGACCGTCATACAAAATTGGAGAAGGTATATGCCTGACCGATTATTTAAACTCTACAGGTGGTACAGCTTCTTGCTTATGTGAGTGATAAAGACCTGTTTGCTGAATTCTACAGGTCAGCCTTTTATCATTCCTCCTTGTATTTGTTATACGGTCGATTCTTGGTACCGAAATGTGATGGAATAAATTGAAATGACTCATTTAATTGTGCGGTTCTCTATATTGTGATGTAGCATTTGGTTGATGCAATTAGGTAATAGTTTTAATTATGGTTCGTTCAAAAATAACCACTGTGTTGAAAGAACAAAGGTAGTTGCATACATTCTACCCCTTTGAGACACTATGTCACTATGGTCTATGGTACTGTTGTTGATGTTAGTTAATTCTCTGCAGAAAGATTGACGATAAAGACTATTCCCATTTTGTCACGAAATAGTTTTAATTAGGGGTCATTCAAAAATAACCACCGTGTTGAAAGAACAAAGATAAGGTTGCATACGTTCAACCCCTTTGAGACACTATGGTGTATGGTAGTAGTGTTGATTTTAGTTAATTCTGTACCGAAAGATTGACAATAAAGACTATCCCCTTTTTGTTTGGATCTAGGAAAAAGCTCTCTCGCCGATTACTTTTTGACAAGAGTGCCAGTGATGATCATGAAAGAAGCATCTTGTCCAAATTGAAGCAGCAGTGTGGTGGTCAATTTACCTCGAAGATGGAGGGGATGGTAAGTTGTTTTTACTATTTGGTATTCAATTATCTCAGATTAATCAGAGGTTATTGCCTTTAGTATTTACCTCCCTCTCAATGGCAGATAACAGATTTGACACTAGCAAGGGAAAATCAGTCTCATTTTGAAGACTTCCTTCAGCAGAACTCTAATGCCCATCCTGGGCTTGATCTGTCGGTGACCATTCTCACGACTGGATTCTGGCCAAGTTACAAATCCTCTGATTTGACTATTCCGCCTGAGATGGTAAAGTTTGCTTTAATTTCTGGGTGATTTATTAGATTTGACAGTTAGAAGTCCAATAGCTAGTAAAGCATTTTTTCTTCTAATTTCAGGTCAAAGGCATTGAAATTTTTAGGCAATTCTATGCAACAAAAACGAAACACAGGAAGCTCACATTTATTTACTCACTGGGGAGTTGCAACATTATTGGCAAGTTTGGTCCAAAAACAATTGAAATGGTGGTCGGGACCTATCAGGTATCCCTTTAGATATACTACCCTCCGCCCATTTACGTTTTTCCCCATTTTACTTTAATGGACGAATTTTGCTAAAAATCTCCAAAGATATACAATGTCAAATCCATGTATTATAATATTTCATATACTCTTTTATAAAATGGTAAATATTGCATATGGTGGGTAAATAACAGTCAAAAATTGACTAGCAGAGTTAAAGCTGGATAATATAAGTGGGATAGTGGGAGCAATAAATATTTGATGTCTGATTTATGTGTTCTGTAGGCTGCCGCAATGCTCCTCTTTAATACAGCAGAGCGGCTGAGTTATTCTGAGATTGCAGAACATCTGAATTTGGCCGATGAGGACTTGACTCGAGTGCTGCACTCTTTATCTTGTGCAAAATACAAGATTCTAAAAAAGGAGCCAAGCTCAAAATCTGTCTCCCAAACTGATCAGTTTTCGTTTAATTCCAGTTTTACTGACAGAATGAGGAGGATAAGGGTACGTGTTTAATCATTATGTACCTTCCCTTAACTGGAATGATGTTTTTGAGATTCTCATTGTATGTCTAACTCATTTGTATTTTGTAGATTCCTCTTCCTCAAGTGGATGAAAGGAAGAAAGTGGTAGAGGATGTTGACAAAGATAGGCGGTATGCCATTGATGCCTCAATTGTGCGCATAATGAAGAGTCGGAAAGTGTTGGGGTATCAGCAATTACTCACAGAGTGTGTAGAGCAGCTAAGCCGAATGTTCAAGGTAGGACACTCTCTTACTGTTCCCCATGCAAACTTGAACTTTCATTGTTTATTTGTTGGCAGTGCAGATGCAGAAATTAAATTTCGTGTACTGTGTCCTGGTATGACTTATAGTTATTGTGTAGTATAATAAGATTAGAAATCATGGCTTTAAAATTTTGTACTACAGGAAAAAAAAAAATAGTTTTGTTAGTCTCCAGGTTTTCATGTGTAAACATGGATCGACGAGTGGCTGTGAAATGTTGGAGTAGGTTTAAACATTAAGCAAGTCACGAGACTCGAATGAACTGACATTTCGTACTTTCTCTGATGGTGGTTCATTTTTGGTATATTCCAGCCGGATTTCAAGGTAATCAAGAAAAGGATCGATGGATTGATTGAGGGCGAGTACATTGAAAGAGACAAAGAAAATCCCCAGACGTTCCGATACCTGGCCTGAATACATAGGTACACTCAAAAACTACTTGGCTATACCCTTTTGCAGGCGTTTTGATGTACAGTGTAGATCTTGTTCTTTTGATTGGGTAATCTTACGTTTGAAAGTAATTTTTGCTTGAGCTCTGCAATGTAAATTTTGTGATCGAAGTTCCAAGGAGCTCAATTGTCCAGACGCCAGATTAGAGGCAACTTATAGGCTCTTAAGTATGATATGATGATGACTATTATTTCCTGCATTTCTATCTTCTATAGAATAGTACTCCGTAGTATTTTCTTTTAATCTTTTACGGGTAAGGTTTTGTTGGTGACTACGTTTGCCCTGTTGGTTCTATGCATATGGGAACTATCAACGCGGTTCTTTTGATTCATACTGAGGTTTTTTTTGACATGTAGTATTGTTTAAGTGGGACCGAATTATTCCGTTTTGAATTATGTAGATAGAATTAGAGGTACATCATCTCTTGAATCTGACTGCACAACGTTTACATAATTAGACTGATTTGAACCCTTATTATCATTAACAACATTAATGGCCTCATGTAACTCGATCGCGTTAAAGCATTTATTATCCGATTTCTAAGCTAATTCACTAATCAAGGACATTGAAGTGTTTTTTTTTTTCGTCTTTGTATTAGACGAGGAAAGATTCAGAGAATGAATCTAGATGAATTCCATTGTCTCCATCCTCGACAAAACCTCCAGCATGAGAATGATCTACCTTGATCAGCTCTAAATACTCCTGATATAGCTTCTCAAACTGCTTGTTATCATCTTGTGGACCGAAATTAGCTGGATGATGATAACCATTAGGCTCAAACGTAGTATCATGGTGAACGTAATAATCACTGTATAATCCCATCCTCATCATATTATCAAACCCGTTTTCCTCAACCATATCTGCATCATTTGTCAACCATGGTAGATTGACTATGTCCATTATGTTATTATTCGTGTCGATGTTCTCCGGGTCAAATATCCCTCCATGGTTTAAGCTTTCAACTTGACCATGGCAAGAGGACACACTTGTAGTAGTATTACTCATATTAGTCTCAAAGCTTCTATTGCTATCATTACTCGTCAACGAAACCATGGACGTAACCCTAACCGGTTTGGGTAAATGGATCTTTGTCTTCTCCGTTTCATCACCCACATAACTATTATTATCCTCTGTCGTTTTTTGCTGATTATTCTTTTGTGCCGTTTTATTGTTCTTTCTCACCGTATTACACTTAGAGTTCGGTCGCTTCCCCTCCGATACTTTCCTATCCATATACGGATCGGTACCTTGTGTTATCCTAAGTCTCTTACTAAGGTGGGTATTCCAGTAATTCTTAATCTCGTTATCCGTACGACCAGGTAACCTTCCAGCTATAAGTGACCAACGATTGCCTAATAAGGCATGTAACCTAATAATAAGGTCATCTTCTTCAGGAGTAATATTACCTCGTTTGATATCGGGCCTCAGGTAGTTCATCCATCGTAATCGACAACTCTTTCCACACCTTAAGAGACCTATATTATTACCATTTATTAGTTCTTAAATTAATTAAAATGCATATTTAAAAGAAAGGACAAAATGAAGTACGTTATTTAGTGATCTATCATTCTATATATGGATAGATTCGTCTTTAGTTTAATAAATTAGACTGACATGCATTAATTTAACAAAGAACAGTAAGTGACAAGGAGATTTGAGATGTAGTGTATCAAGCAAGTAACTTTTTTTCAAGTCAAATTTTGTGGTACATTTTCTTTCACCGTTGATCTAATTAGTTGATTATCGAAATCTCTTTTATCAATAGTTTATACTTGTTTTGTGTCGGTTATTTGTTTACCTTTTAAATTGTTTATGAAGAATATTTTAATCAAAAGTAAACAAATGACTGAAATGGAAAGAGTAATAAAAATACCGAAAGTAAACTCGTATTGTGTGGTGAGCGAATCTTGATCATAATTGGTATTCAATACAAAAACTTTACGATTCATGTAATGCATCTTCCTTTGAATTTTTTTTTTGGGCATTTAGATGACAATAATATGTAGAATGACACAATTACGATGAAAACAATTTACTCCGTATGAGTTATGACAGTAAATAATTAATTAAATCTTGTCTACATAAACTAGTAAGTCACTCATCAGTAGATCTAGATAAAATTAAAGATTAATCGGTGTATTGACTACTAGACTACTAAATAAAGAAAGTAAAATTAACTAAAAAAGATGAAAAATGGTCGATATGATCCTCAATAGCAATTAGTAACGAATTCTTTGTAGTAACTTACTCATTAGTTTACGATCACCATGATCATTCTATACAAACTTAACCTTTATTCTCGACATTTTGGATCCGTTGCTAAAGTTTACTAAAACCTTACTTAAGGTCACATTCCCATGTACGCGATCATAAACTCCTATTTCAGTTAATAACCATATCGAGTTTTTTTTTCTTAGAAAAATTTGAAAAATAAGACCAAACCTAATTGACTGGAATAAAGGGAGTATGTACAAAATCAAGCACTTTTTTTTTCTTAGAAAATTTCGAACAATAAGACAAGACTTTATCGACTGAAACAAAGGGAGTAGCTAGTACATAATTGGGGAAGCATCGATTAGTGAAGAACATACCGGCTTTTTTAGGTAAAGACCTCCATTGACCTTCACCGTGATCTTGGATATATTTGATAAGCAAGGCATCTTCACGAGCAGTCCATGGACCTCTATGTAATCCTACCTTAGTGCAACAAGGTGCTCTTCCCATTTTTATTACTTATAATTTTTGTATTCCTTGTTTTTCTTCTAATCTCCCTAAACCCTAGTATAGATTAATTGTTTTCTCTTCCTTTAATTTCTAATTAATGTATATAAAAATTTAATAAAATGTTGGTAATTAAGAGGGAAGGGAGGAGAAGAGAGAATAAGGAGGAAGGGAGACTCAGGGAAAGAGGGTGAATTTGTATATCACAACTTAAAAGCATGAACTTTATATTATCACAACCTTGTTTCCTCCTATTTTGACAACTGTGGTTATGTAATTTATAGTAGGCCTTTTCTTGTCCTACTAACTAGGATATGTAATTGCATAATTACGAAAATTTTGGAGAAACGGTTTCTCACTAATTTATTGAAAAACCGCTTTATAGTACCACTTCATGGTTGCATAATGAGTAGTACATAGTAGGGTTTGGGAGGTATTTTCATTGTATATGGAGTAATTTCAAAATGATTTCGGGTTAGCTGATATGAATCTATTATTTGAGATTGGATTGTCAATGCCCGGTTTTAAAAGATGGATTAAAAGTTACAAATATATTTCGCTATAAGTATCATGTTAATCCATATAGGACAATCAATTCATTACATGGTATATTAGTCAAAAAAATCCTACAATCGGTTTTATAATAACTAGATGGGAATTATGAGCTTCTTTGTAAAGTTACTGAACTGGTTTTAAAGTTACAAGCTAGCTAGCTTTACAGAATTACAGGTGATTTCAATAAAGTTGTAAAGAAATTGAGCTCCTTTACAAAGTAACTAAGGTTGCAACTTGCAAAGAAAATGACTATTAACATTTTTCGCAGTTTTCTTGATAAGGTAAGAAAACTAGTACCCGAGGTATTTGAGAAAATGAGGGACAAAGCCGTAGTGAAATGGTTACTAATATGAAAGTTGTCACCAACTGTTATTGGCTTTACAAGAGTAATGTGAGATTAGTGTGGATAAATGTGATTTAATTATGAGTACTTAAATTAATTAAGATTTGTCCAGTTGTCCTCATCCAACTTTCCTGCTTATTATCTGCCCTTCCCTTCCCTTCACGTTTTTTTCAGTTTACAGAAGAGTTTCTGTTGAAGATTGTTGCTCACCATTTCGTCTAATTAAGACTTAATGAAGGGTGTATCGTACTACGTAAATTATACTCCTTCATTTTCGTCATGATTCAGACGGTTTAGAATTCCTCGTATGTTTTAAAGATTGAAATATTTTAGAAAAAGTGTAAACATTCGATCAGAATGGACAAAGTAATACGTAATTGCCTTTTGTATTACTAATTTTAGGTCAAATAATATGTAGAAGAAGTGTGAAACAGATTTAAAAACATATCTCTCGCATTAGTTAATGGTTAACCAGGGTAGATCCCGCGCAAAATGCGCGGTTTTTTAGATAATAATGTAGAAAGACCTTAAATATTATAGCTTGGTAATATGCGTAAATGATACAAGAGAGAAAATTTGATATTTTTCACATCAAATAA
>JAYMSF010001701.1:0-11504 GCA_036897335.1 Silene vulgaris
ACTCTAGAATCTTATATCTCTGAGGAATATATAAAAGACCATCGGGTTACAGCCGGAACTTTGAATGTTTTTTTTTTCTTTCTCTGATCATAGTATCAAAGTACTAACATAATGAAATGTCTGTAATGTCTGTGCTATACAGATGAAGGGAATCTCATCGGATCAGGATATGGATCATCTGTCGGACTCTCTTCCGCTTGATTAAATTGGTTCTTCCTCAATCTTCAGATAAAAAGGAACCCTTAGAATTTGATTTACATTAGTTTTCAAACCTCAAGGCGTATCTTTGTAAATAACAATATTTTGCCAACCAAATTTGAGTTGCAAAGAGAAGATTCAGCAAAACCGAATCCATTTCCTGCAAATACACAGTGGCCCTGTTCTTAATCATATACAGTATGGGCATAAATCTGGCATAAATTTGCCATTCTTTTTTTTTTACAGAAATTTTGCATACATTTGAGTAATATACGACGAAAGGAGAACTATTACAATAAATGCAATTTTTTTTTTTTTTTTCGTTTTTTTCGGAGTCCATACGAGGTGCAAAGCCCCCAATACAATGAAACAAAATGGATTCGGAGTTCAAAATTGGTACATAAAGTACTCGGTACCTCAACCTTAACTAATACGCTAGGACCTCATTGGTACATATTACAATAGTACGAGCCTCGAGAAGTTTACACGCGATGAGAATGACAAATTTAGAAAATTTAAACATTTAGAGACCTCTAACCACCTGAAATTATTGCATATATATACTTGATTCGATCATTAGCAGTTCAAGGGCCGAAACTTTTTTTCTTTTTTTTTTGACAGTAAGTGCTGAAACTTAATCTTCGCGGAATATATGTCAAAAATGGATCTTAGCATCTTGATCTCGCCCGGATCTTGTTTCCTTTCATCTCGGACATGTCTTGCTCTTTCTCTATTTCCGGGGCTAATAGATCAACCATGAAGTTTAATGATAAGCAGTTCAGAAATTTACTCAGAAATCATCTTTTTTGAAAGTTGATATATCTTATAGAACCCATAAAAGCACCAGAGAAGAGCACACAGAAACCGATAAGCACAAGAGCTGATAAACCAATCATTCCTGGACCGAAACCATAATAGACGTCGAGATACTCTTTGACTGTTCCCTTGAACCCTTCTTCATTAAGCATGCTCTCAACATCACCAAGTTGTGATGTAATTAAACCCCGTAGCGTCCATGCTACGGGGTCAATGTAATGAAACCAAAGCCACCATTTAGGAATGAGCTGACAGGAGACAAGCCAAAAAGACGGTTTATCAGTCTGCTTAGCTTCGTATACACTTCAATAATGAGTTACTCTGTATATATTTTCCTTACTTTAGGGTTTACGAGTTGGTTTCACAAGTAAGAGCGTCTCATATAAGCAACGTGTCATAGAAGTTTTAATGTACTAGGAAATGGCTTTCGGACTTAAAATTTCAGAATAATCGGAAAACAACTCGAGCAAATTATGTAGCAGTAGTAGCAACGGATAAGGGACTTACCCTCTTGGGAAGGAGGAAACCGGATAGAAGATTCCAAAGTGAGTAAAATGCAGAAGAAACTACGGCAGCAAAATGTTGATTAGGCGTCACAGCAACCGCCATCATTCCGTAAAAGGTGAAGTAGGTGAATGTAAGGAACATGAAGAGAACGTACAACAGAAATTTTCCTGCAAAAGATTTGATGAACTTTGTTAAACTAAATAGTTGAATGTCAAGGAGACGAGGAGTGACACGGTAGACACAAATGAATAACCAGTGAACTTACTTATAGTCCTCTCGAAACCGATCATGAAATATGTGATGATGCCATACAGGAGTGTTTGGACGACTATGTATGGAATTTCAATAAGAGCCTGTTTCAAACAACACAAGGAACATGTCTTAATCAGTATTTCTTCAGTCATCATACTTGCAGTGACGCGCAAAATCACAGAAATTGATTATTCGAGTAGATGTATACCTGAGCTGCAGCATAGGTAAATGGAGAATACATTCCAGCTGCCTTTTCTCTGTAAAAAACTGTTCTCTCAATCGACACCACAGGTTGAACTGAAGAAGCATTGCTGACTCCCAAGAACAAGCAAGAAGAATGAAGAGCTCCCATTATCGTAACTATGCTAATGATCGTCCCCCTTCAGAAAAGAACGAATTTAACAAGTTAACGCAAATATACTGTTATCTTAAACTCAATCAAAGCGCAAAAGTATGGCAGTGAGGAAGGTACCTTTTAAAGCCGATGTTCCAAAACATGGAGCCAACAAGTAATCCACAGATAGTAGCTAAAAAGAATCTCACAGCATTGTATTGTGGACTTCGCCAGTACACAAGAGCTTGTTTCTTAAGGCAAAGCTTAAACTGCGATACAATATCCTGAGGGAACTTGGTATCGAATTTTAGAGGTTGTGTTCCAGGCGGTGGTATACGCAATTCCTCTATCGAAGCTTCTACATCTCTTTAGGTTCATGAACGATTAACATGAAACATAAAATTGGTTATAAGCAAACATACCACTGAGTAAAAACTACAATAAACCTCTCCGCGGCAAACTCAATACAAATCACCTGAATTGGTTGGAGTTTCTATAGATGTTTGCGAAGTCATCACCGATTTTCACTTCAATGGCAGGGGTGGTAACCTCAAGCATCCAAGTTGCGGGATTATGGCCATCAGGTATGGGAGGAACTCCATTTATTCCCTGAGAATCACAAAGTCAGATCAAATTTCTATATAATGGAAAACAACTGAACACTAAATTAATAGAAAACGGCGTAAAATTTGGAAGGACATATCACCTGAAAGTATTCTATCATGGTGTGTGAGTGAAGTCCAAGCTTTCCTCCGTAGATCACTCGTCCTCCACGTTTCATCAGCAGTAGCTGTGCATCAAAGTGTAAGATAAAATTTGTTTTCATTAACAAGATCATCCATTTTCAGATAGGAAGTATTAGACAAACCTCATCAAAAGCTTCAAATATATCAATGCTTGGTTGATGTATAGTGCACACAACGGTTCTTCCCGTATCAACAGTGTTGCGTACTGTGCGCATAACAATAGCAGCAGCCCGAGCATCCAAGCCTGATGTCGGTTCGTCCATAAAAATGATGGACGGATTTGCAACAAGTTCAACTCCAATGGTCAATCGCTTCCTTTGTTCTGTTGATAGGCCACTACTGCCGGCCATTCCAACCAAAGCGTCTCGAAGATTATCAAGTTCTACTAGCCTCATCACTTCCTCAACAAACTCCTGCAATCACATTGCAGTAATTAAATAATGACAAATTAACATCCGACAAACTATAGTACCGTCAATGATCAAACTCACCTTTTTGGTTTCCTTAAGGATATCTTTAGGAAGGCGAAGGGAAGATGAGAACCATAGAGACTCCTCAACTGTGACTTGGGGAGAGTGTATGTCATTCTGTTCAACATATCCTGAAATTCTGGCAAATGTATGCTGAACTTTTGGATACCCTGAGATTCTAATGTCTCCCTCTATCTGTCCACCCGTCTTTCTTCCGGCCAGAACATCCATCAAAGTTGTTTTCCCTGCTCCACTTGATCCGACTAATGCAGTAAGAACTCCCGGTGAGAAAACTCCACTTACATCCGACAGTAGCTGTAACTTCGTTTCTGGAAGACCTTTTGCTTTCATTGCCTTGAAATATTTGCAAATTATGTTGTCAGACTCTCGTATGAATAGTTTCATGATAAAGTTTCTGATGTCGTTCGGCCCAACCAGAAACAGGCAAAATAAGCTACCTTTGGCATGTCGACAAAGTAGCTGACATTATGAAATGTCATGCACAGTGGTTGAAATGGAAGAATCATCCCTTTCTTTTTCTCTGTGCTAGCAGAAACTCCATCTGGAGCAGATGGCTCATCTTTTCCTGTGCGGGCGAGGTTCAAATATTATACACCATAATAATGAACTATCAAGAAACGGATATAAAGTCATACGAAGTACGGAGTAATAGGAAGTTGGCTGACCTCCATTCAGTGCACCAGCGGCATCTGAAACAGCAGCTGTAATAGTAACTAGAGACTGAGCATTCTTCAGAGCTGGTAAGAGAAGAAAATGAGATAAGTAATCCAATTAAACCAAAACATAAACACAAAATGAAGAAACACGAAATGAAGCGTTCACTAGATATAATGTGAGAGCTTACGATCTAAAAACGCCAAGGCCACTGTAACTATGTTATTGAAAAGAAGAGCGTATAGCACCAAAGCTCCAATTCCAAACCAATACCAGTTAGGATCTGTCGGTAAATTACGTTGCAGAAGGATCTGTTCCCCTACTGTAGTGTTCCCTGAGGAATATATCTGAGAAAGACTGACTTTTAAGTGGCCATAAACTTGCAAAAGTACATTCTTAAGAATATGATAATTCATCGATAAAGAGAAATTATACCTTCATCCATCTGGTAGAAGTAAATTCATTAACAGAAGCTGCACTTTGAGCATAAGACAGGGGTGACACCCAGTAAGCCCATGCCCACCATGGCTTAATATCATCTGAAATGGAGTAGGCCATTGTTAATCACGCATATTTATACAAGACGGTTTTTAAATAAGTATTATTGTAAGACGCTAAAATTGGTATGAGATAGCCGTGTTAAGCAATATGTTAATATCAAACTTCTTAACAAATGACCTTTTAGTTAAATGGAGATTCTTAGTTTCCTGATGCCGTAGAAAATTGGTAAAAACTTACCCTTTGGAATAATGAAACCACCCACACAAAAGACCCCAAGCAAAGCAGCTGATGAAAATGTATTCGCAATAGTCATATCTCTTGCAAGGGTAGCCAAAACTCGGAAAAGACCCAATGCCATTTGGTGGATCACAAATAGCAGAAACATATAGCGGAAAAACCTGCAATAGTTAAAAGGGGGCTTGATTTAATAAATACCAAAAAAAATCTAGGATTAATAATCTGGTAGTTAAGTTAATAAGCAGTATGTACCTCCCTGGAGCAGGGGATAACCCAACTGGGTAATATACCACACATGACCATACAACAGATTCAAGGACTGAGTACGGAACACGCAGAATCCAGCTTGACAGTGACCATGCCCATGCTGGATAGAAGAAATTGTCTCTTTGCTTGTAGTAGACGGGAAGTCGAAATATCATTAGAGATAGCTCGGAAAATCCATTGAACAACATATGGATAATCCCATAGAAGAGGCAACCAAGATAGTAGTTTCCATATGTCACACTTGTAGGGTGTAGTGTTGTTCTTGAAAAAGTTGTAGCTGTAACAAATCCTACAAATGCAACCTGAAAGTGGAATGACTCAAATTTAGCTTTTCGGAAATCTTAGAATCCGGAGCACATTTCATCTTATCATGAAATAAGACAACTAAAACAACATTTCATAGCCAATGAATAAATACCAAGTGAAAATTGTCATGAGAATAAAGAAGGTAACATACTTGACAAGTTCTGAATATATACAAGAAACTGTGTCTTCGGATGAGTAAAATTTCTCGTGAAACACAAGCCTTAAAGAGCTCCCGTTTTGGCACCCCATAATTTGTTTTGGCAAGAGCTAGAGGATGGCTCTTAGACTTGTCATATGGAACAGATAAACTGTCTTTGACAGTCCTTCCAAATCGAGATGTTCTAAATGCCTCCGCTATTACTTCAACTGGGATGAAACGGTAAGGTTTTGAAGGATCAGCCCAATATTGCTTTTGATCTTTCTTTGAAGTAACCTATATTTTTCACCATGGAATAAGCAGAGAAATCGCAAAAAATCATTACAATCTATCTATGACTCTATTAAAGCAAAATAAATGAAATGTATACCTCCTGCAGAAAATCAGCAACTCCCTTACGACGAGGCAACTTAAAGCCTAAGGACTCGAAGAATTCCAAGACATCAGCCCGAGGACCATGATAGACCATGTGCCCTTCTGACAACAATATGAGATCATCGAATAGTTCAAAAGTTTCAGGTGCTGGTTGAAGAAGAGCCATGAGTACAGTGCCTTCCATTTCGTGAACGAAGTTTCTAGTGCATTTAACTATTTGGAAGGTCGTTGAGCTATCAAGCCCCGTGGAAATCTCATCCATAAAGAGAGTTTTCTTAGGCCCGACAACCATTTCTCCTGAAAACACACATTGAATGTAAGAGTCATATAGGAGTAAATTCAAAAATAAGAAAGCCAACTACACTGAACGGTTAATCTTCTTATATTAGAAGATGTGAGGTAGCTTAGTCGGTAAGATCATTAAGCGATGTACTCAAGAGTGACCACGATTCATTCTACGTCAAAAAATATTTAACCAACTCTGTACCTTATTTTAGTAATTGCTACTTATAATGACAAACATAGTCTTAACAAACCTGTAGTAACTCTCTTTCGCTGACCACCTGAAATCCCACGAAGCATAGCACTTCCGACAATTGTATCAGCACATATGTCAAGGCCAAGCAATTTGAGGAGGTAATCAGTTGATATACTGTGCTTCTTTGTCCCATATGAAGACGCCTGTACTTTTCAAGGAAAATAAAACATCACTTTTACTGCCTCTAACAAAAGGACTACATACGGAAAGGTTAGTCCCAAGATGTAACCTTCATGAAAGCATCAATTTCTGGGCTTGGACGTATTTTCGTTTGCTTTTCTAATCGAACAAGATCCTTCATGTATGCTGCAAAATGGGTGAATGATTAAACAATAAATGATCATGAAAAAGAAGCAAATAATTGAAAATTCATGCATCTTAACATGTAGATTTAGCCTATACTTTAGGCATCTCTTAGTACTATCAGAAGTCGAGTTTAAAGACGACAAATGAAAGAAAAATATTCCGAGACCAACCAACCTGAGAATAACTCGCTTGCACCTTGACATCTAGCAGCAAAATCGAAAGTTTCTCTTACGGTCAGTTCTGCAATATGATTATCTGTTTGGCTTATGTAAGCTGAAGTTCGTTGCACGCAAAATTCTTTCATTCCCTGGCCATTGTATGTAATGCTTCCACTTTTCTGCGGATCAACAAAAGTTAATTAAGTCCTCTACTGATCATTGATCGTCATTGAAGAATTGTATAAGAACATCGACAAAATCTTTCATTCATTCATTCATTGTCTAGAACATCAACAAAGTCGACAATCGAGTATTGTATGCGAATTATGATTACCTTCAAGGTACTCTCAAGCTTTCCTGCAAGAGCTAATAACAAGGTAGATTTCCCTGATCCTGGAGGTCCCAGAAGCAATGTCATGCTGAAAAATTCCAAAAAGTGTCAGTGTTTGCTATACTCCAGCATTTTACTGAGGATACTAAGTACGTACTCCGTACTAACTAACAATCGACATTTATGTGCAAAAATGGACCCTTCTACATACGGAGTACATAACTCACTCGGTAAAACGGGATGAGTACGTTGCTAAGACGCCACAGGTTTTTCGATGATTAACTTAAAAACTCAATCATCAATAGAAATAAATAACTGCCAAATTAAATACAAATTCACATATTAGCAATTCTAGCTCCGACACTAATGCCAGTACGGGTACATCATTTTAATAAGTTCCGCTGATTTTCGTAGTGGGGATAAAAGAAGTGAAGCTTATTCAGTAAAACAGTCGAGTATGTTATACGGAGTACATCAGTACGTGGTCAAAGGAAGTGACAACCATTTTTCGAAGGAAAATGAGATGGCGTTAGTACCACCTTATCACATACTACTATCTATAGGCGCTATCAAAATAATAGGCTCTACATAAGGACATGTGTGAGCATGATATTGGGACTCGATATTAGTCGGAGTCACCTAGCATTGTTTATTTATGAATAATTTTCGTGTTTTGGCTAATTGACACACGTGGTTTAATGAGATATGCAACAGACATACGTCTAATAAGGAAGTAATTGAATAGTGTACGTCTCCAAAACGGTTGATTAGAATCATGCAACACTTGTGGGTATGTTCAAGAACAAGGGTTACATATCATGCGCTAAAGTGTAAAACTAATTAATAATTGTCAACCTTCCTTCCTATATGCTTACGTTTTTAGAACTCGTGAGTTTCGTTGCCAAAACCAAAAGTTCACATCTCCAACCTCCCGGCCTTTCGTGCTTATAATCCCCTTAGGATCCGCAAATGGTCTTTATTATGACACTCTCTCGCTCCCTTTAGTGAACAATTTACGTTTACTTATTTATAAGTCCAAGATAAAACAACCGTAAATGTGTAAACTATTTGAATGATAAAGTAATCTCCCTATATTTGAATACAACACTATTTCGGTGTCTCTATGATTTCCACAAATAATGACGGGGTGACGGGTCAGAATTCCGGTTCAGCTATCATTTTGTTTCATTATACAATAATGACGTAAGTATAACGAGTCTTTAAGTAGCGCGAAGTAAGTACATTACCTCCCGGGCTTAAGAACTCCGCTGACATTATCCAAGATCTTTAACGCATGTCTTTCAGGTCGATATAGTCCCAACGATGTTAGGATAACCTGTGTTCATCACAAACAGCAATACTAATAATTAAGCTAATTAAGTTAATTAAATGTCATGCGAAAAATCTAATCATTTTCGATAATAATATTAATTAGGTACGAATTAATTGACCTCTATTGTATCACGAGCGTAATTAATAAGGGTTGGCAATGCTCTACTTCCAGTTTGAACTTCGGCCGTAACGCTTAAATCCTCGAATCTTACTTCCACCTTTGGCAATTCCAATCCAACTCTTCAATGTACATGATTAATCACGAAATATACAATCAAATTAGGTATTTTTCACGTAATTAAGGAATTAGTTTCTTATTAGGAACATAAACAATAAATGCTATCGAAAGTGAGAAAAAAGAGATTTTAGTTCGTAAATCTGCGAAATTTTGATAGGTTTCGTCGTAAAATGGTCGAGTAAAATGCAGAAAATAGTGAACAAGCTCAATAATTCATAATTTTAACTACTTCTACGCATCATTATTATCAAAAGTTCAGAAAAATGCATGTATCGAACAGTGAATTTGAATCGTAACAAGAATATCACACAGTGAAATTGAATCGTAACATGAACACGTTAAACAATTAAGAATTTTAACAACTTCGCATCATTATAATCAAAAGTTTTATAAACATGTATCGGATAGTGAAATCAAATCAAACAAGCTAAAATAATTCAGAATTTTAACAACTTCGCATCATCACTATAATCAAAAGTTCGGAAACATGTATCGAACAGCCAAATTGAATCCTTCGCGTATCATTATAATCAAAAGTCGAAAACATTTATCGAACGGTAAAAATTATCAAACGTAAAGTCGATCAAGTAAGTTACAACGAACAGAAGAAACAAATTACGCAAAACTTGCTCATGCAGTCATGCATTTCGCAAAATCATTTCCGAAACCGAAACTAAAACCGAATCGAAATCAAGTACAGACGAAACAAACAGTATTAAATCAATCATAACAAAATCGAAATCAATTACAATATCACATACTTTTTGATACGATCTTTAACACCAGAAACAAGCTTAATATTATCTTGTTCAGTAGTATCCAAAGCTTTACGAACAATAATCTCGCGATAATTCCGATCAAGTTTTCTCACATCAATCGTATTAATCGCACTCTCTCCACCTCCAACACGATCATCATCCGCAATCTCCGACGTAGCCGAACCTCGAAGAATAGCGTAATTCGATCGTTTAACTGACGGTAATCGTTCAATCGCCGCCCAAAGTAACTCATCCTCATCTTTAGCAACCGCTTCGGCATTTGACCGTCTCGAAAATGAACCGCTTTCGAGTACATCTAACTCGAAAAACTCGCTACCGTTCGATGCCGCCATCTCATTAATAATCAAATGATGACGAATTACTACTCCGTATCTATTTAATTACTGTAATTAAGAAAATTAAGAAATTTTTAAGCGGTTTTTTGAAGTGTTTAAGTTGTTTTAATTGATTAAAATGAGCTGTTAATTTTATTAATTAGGGTTATAAATAGAAAGAGAGTCCTAGTCGTAAGGAAATAGTAGAACAATTTTCTGTTGTGTTTACGTGAGATTTTTCAGTTAGTTGATACCTGTGACGGAGCTGTATAGGGATAAATTTTAGAAAACGTGATTTGGAAGTCCCGCGTATTTGAAGAGTTGTCAAGTTACGTTTTTGCCCCTTCACATAGTAAACGCAACTTAGGATGGATCAATTCGAATTTGGAAGAACTGGGGTCAGATTGAGTCGGACCGGGTTATTTCAGGTCTTTTGTTATTAAATTATTATTCAAATATAATGGCCAGTGTACAATAATAGACTATAGACTTTTTGGAAGGGTCTTATGGGGTAGGGACGTAGGGTCGATTCCAGTTACGGGTGGAACTCAGGTCCTTAGTTATTGGGTGTCGGCTTATACGGGTCAGGTCAGCTTTCCCGGTCTTATCTATTTTAAATAGGCGTGGATTTACGATTTTGCTCCATCTAGTTGATCTTTTCTTTTCTACAAGTACTACATTTATATTTTAATTAGAGTTAATGCCCCTGCGATGCACGAGTCTAGTTGTAAAAGCTGTCGTGTATAACGTACTAACATAGTAGTCCGTAATTGTTAAATATTAAGGTGTATTATAAAAATTCATTGGAAAAAAAAACTTTTTTAATAACTTTTTCTTGACATTTTTACTTTTCTTCATTGATATTGCTACATTTTCCCATAAAATTCTCACTATTCATTCTCACTCGCATGGTACAAAAATTCATAATTTGTACTTCATCCGTCTCTATTATTGTTGTCCTATTATATTTTGAGGTGTCTCATTAAATTGTTACATTTTTATTTTAGGATTGCATTTAATAAATGATTTGATCCTTCACACCTAATCTACTTGTCATCTTATAATTATAATTGACCACATCCTCTTTCATTGGTCTTTGTGCCGAAACTAAAGAATAACAATTGACCGAGACAGAGGGAATTATTGATTGATTACCTCATTAATAAGATTGACTTATTTTTTAAAGAAAAAATCCTATAGATATCAACACTACTTAAGACAACGAAGGCACTTGGAAATTTGTCCACTAACAATTATTCAGTGTTAATCCTAGAGATCATATTTACTGGAAATTGATCCTTTCCATTACCTCCTCCTCTCCATTAGGACTTAATTTGAAGAAAAATGAACGGTTTAGATTTATTAAGATTATATAAGAATTGAGGTGGAGATTAAAGTACTCAAAACTAATCCGGACCCTTTATTTTGTCCCAAAAAGTAATCCGGTCCATTGATAAGTAATTGATAGGTAATGGAGAGAAGGGTAATGGAGAGAAGGGTAATGGAGAGAAACCAGACCAATATTTACTTATCGAACTTAGGTGTAAGCTATTGTTGTTTTCAATTAATAAAAAAAAAATCGATTACGTATTAGTAATGTACTAGTGTAGATCCCGCGCAAATGCGCGGCTTTTTAGATAATATTATAAAAAGACCTTAAATATTAT
>JAYMSF010001702.1:0-11503 GCA_036897335.1 Silene vulgaris
TAATAATTATAATATCCTTTTACGTCATTTTTACCAAAATCAGCTCCCTTTTCAGCTAGTTTGCCAAACACATTTTTATATAATCAGTTACCTTATGAGCTCATAATTTTCAGCTACCTTATCAGTTATCTTTTCAGGTTTCAGTTAGCTTTTCAGTTTTCAGCTACCTTTTCAGTTAGTTTTGTCAAACAGAGCCTTAGCCAATTCGGGGATAAGAATATGAAACATGATTGGTGCTTATAATTCATAAGTTGAGTTGGGCTACTTAAAATTCATTACACCTTGGGCTTGGTATGATTGTGTTGAATTGTTGTATGATTTGGATCTACTTTCCAAAATATACACAAAACCAAGCTCAAGGTAAATCTACTATCAAAATTTCATAATTTAGGCCGGGTTGAATAAGATCGTAATCAATTCAGATTTCAGGTCAAATTCGAATCCTTTATTCAAATGCGGGTCTAATTCAGATCGGATTATTCAAATCGGATAAGTTTGTCTACTTAACACGTACTAAACCCGTCAGTCCACATATATTAGTGGCCAAAATATTCATGTAAACATTAAGACACGGTCCAAAGTCTTCGGTCTCCGCACCCAAACTCGCATTTAATCACCTCTCATCCGTCTATTAGCGGAAACCAACAACGTCACCACTTACGAAGCAGGAACCTTATCTGACATTTGTAAGCAGTAGTGCTACTCCGTTACGTGGAATCTTCTTTCTCTCTATCTTCAGGGTGATCTGAGGTACGATCATTTCATCTCCCTTATATTCCCTCCGTTCCGATCATTTATTTACGTATTTTATTCTTTACTGAGACATTCCGTACCGATCATTTGTTTACGTTTGTCATTCTTAATAACTGAGACAACTCCCTTCGTCCTGATCATTTGTTTACGGTTTTTATTGTCAATTGAGACCAAGGTAGTGATAATTTAGGGTTTATCCTGATTTTCAGCTAATTCTATCTTTGATTTTTCATTTCTGCTCAATTCTGTTGCCTATGTTTTTACTTATCGCGTTAATTTTTGGTGTTATTATTGTTATTACAGTATTTGACTGATTGATTTCTGAGAATTCGTAGTTATCGTACACCCTAGCCAATGAGAATACGCTATTCAATTACTTGATTTTTTCGAAGTGTTGACAATTCTAAGTTTTTAATTGGTTTGCAGTGAGATTCTCGTCATTTGCTATATTTGATACTCCCTTTGTCCTAGTGAATAGTTTACATTTGCCTTATTTTGTGAGGAAGAAATAAAGCAAATGTAAACTATTGACTGGGACGGAGGGAGTAATTGATATTCGTATTTGAATTTGCTAAGATGTTGGATTTCTGATTGGTGCACATAGTGCTCAGTTAATTGTTACGGAGCACCGGAGTATGAGAATACTCTTTTTGCATTACTTGAATGTTATGAAGCGTTGACACAATTTAAATTTCTAATTGGTTTTATACTCGTTGTTTCGCTATGTTTGATTTTCGTATAGTTGTATTTGATGAATTTGCTGAGATGTCGGATTTTTGATTGGTGCACAATGGAATTTTGTGCTGTGTTAATTTTATTATAATCAACACAAATTTGGTGTAAGATGATCGGCTAGTAATGTTTGTGGACCTCATTTTTTGCTGTCATTAGATGAGCTGTCGAAAGTTACTGTAAAGCCGCTGTACACGTATTACATTCGTAGGGGATTATTAGTAACGGTGTCTATAAAGTTTGCTTGCATAAACATTACATCGTGTTTCAAGGGCTCTCGTAAATTGAGGGGGCAGGGGTTCAGATGTGTGAAACCTTACCAATGGATGATTACTGTTTGTGAATTGTGATAGTCAATTTAGCAAATGGAAATTATTTGTTACTCGTATTTTGTTGTTGAATCTAATAATTGTGAAATTATCATTTGTGGGTTAAGTGCAGCAGTGCTTTAATCTATATAAAATTTTACATTGCCAAAGAATGTATTATCAAAAATATTATTGGAAACATGTTTTCTTACAGATAATGTACTTGTGATTTTTTAAAGATTGGTTGAGGGATGTACAAGTTATTATTAAAATTTTGATGCAAGGTTTTGGTCCCTGTGTGAATTTGTGTTAATGCATTATTACTGGTGTCCTTTTTTCAGAACACTCACAGGAAATGGCAAAGGCTGTGGTCGTTTTGAGCAGCAATGAGGGTGTTAGCGGAACTGTCCACTTCACTCAAGAAGGAGATGGTAATTTTGAGCTTTCTGCCTGGTTGATCATAGTATCTAACTATCTATGTACTCTTAGTCTGGTAGGTTATTACTCGTATGGTTGGCTGATTTTGTACTTATTTAGGTCCAACAACCGTGATTGGAAACATTACGGGTCTCAAGCCTGGCCTCCATGGATTCCATGTTCATGCCCTTGGTGACACAACAAACGGTTGCATGTCAACTGGTATAGTTTAAGTTCTTTATATCAGAGTATGTATTGTGTTAATGTGCTTGATTTTGGTGTTACCCTATCATCTTTTTTTTTTTGCAGGACCACACTATAACCCAGCTGGGAAAGAGCATGGTGCTCCAGAAGATGAAGTCCGTCATGCTGGTGACCTTGGAAACATCACAGTTGGGGATGATGGTATGCTATTCCTTTGATTTTATGGCTATGGTGACAATTTTTTTTTTGCCAATTGTAACAGAAGTTTGTTACACAAACGTATACTCATAGTAATGGTAGCAGTCATTCATACCCAAAACATGAATCTTTCTTGGATTTAGGTCCCTATATAGGTATGCTGGTTGTGTTCCTTGTACTCTGATTGAACAGAACTGTTGCTAGCTAGTTAAAGGTCCTTTGCCCTTTGGGCTCAGAGTACTGTTATTCAGTTTATTGGTCTCTGTCTAGATATGTGTATGGACTATGGTTAAGCCATATGCTTACTTGGGTACCCGGATTCACTCAATTTCCGTGCCCTCGTGTTCGTATCTTACTATCATGGTATGCTACAAGTGGGATGCGTCACGAGCCTGCCATTTAGAGATGAGACCTTTTGACAGTATTAGGACATCCACAATGACATGAACACATCATTCTGCATCATAATAGAAAAACCAATGCTCTTAAAAAGTAAAACCTACACACATGATGTAGAAACTTCAAAACAATTTTTTGAAAGGTTGTACATTCTTTCGTACTTCTCCACTGAAGAAACCAAAGAAGTAACTCCTTAACAAAGGAGTCACGGTACTGAAGGAGTGGCCAGTAACAGTTGGAATTTCCTTGGAAGCTCCTGAATAGGGACCAATGGGTGTGAAAAACCGACCATTGCAGATGCTTTAGACACTTTATTAAGTTTGTATCATGATTGAATATTGTATATTACGTATTCACAAGAAGTTAGGCGAACCTGATTAAAGTGAGTACGATAGCTATGCCAAGTGTACAAGTGTCCAGTGCATGTCCGATTAACTTCATGTGTGCTGCCTATGCAAATAAAGCTAGGACTTAAAAGAGTCAAAACATTGTCCATCCTCAGTTGAATATACATTGGTTACAGTATCTTGATTAGAAACTACTCCGTATGAGTCTATTCTAAAGTTTATTCATGTGTTCAGGTAGTGCAACCTTCACAATCATCGACAACCAGGTACTTTTTTTCCGAGCTTATTTTGTTGATATTTCACAGTTTCAGTGTGCATTTTTTTAGATGGTGATTTTTACATTTACATTAGAAAGTCCTCATTTGCTGTTATTTGTTTTGCAGATTCCTCTTTGTGGACCAAACTCTATTGTAGGAAGAGCTGTTGTTGTTCATGCTGATCCGGACGATCTTGGAAGAGGTATTTTCTTTAATTATAATTCTCCTGTTACTGACTGTATGGTTCTGGAATTCCATCTTCATCACTGGTTTTAAGTTGACAGTATCTTTATTTCCGGTGAATTTACTGAACTATTTCTATTCCCGTGGCTAAACTCTAAGATAACACTTAAATACACTAAAGAGCCATATGGCACCGAGGAGGCTAACCATTAGTCAATTATTCTGTAGATCTCGTTACCGTAGTAACAGCTACAGCTTTTGCCTAAATTGTGCATTATTGGTACTTCATGATGATTTTCTTACAAAAATTTATCATAAATGCCTTTTTGTATAATGATTCTAGGGGGTCATGAGCTCAGCAAGAGTACCGGTAATGCTGGTGGAAGAATTGCTTGCGGTAAGAGCATAACTCTAGCATCGTTTTTTCCATGGTGTTGATCTTTAACCATCTGATAGATATTACTCCGTATTGACTGGTTTTCGTTGGTGCAGGTGTAATCGGTCTTCAAGGCAATATATGACTTTCTGAAGGAGTTGAGCAATGGAGACCATAGGCATCCTCATAGAATGAACCTGGACTAGTATTAAAGCTTGTATGTTTGATTAATAAGATCAGAACTATTTGTATTTTTGTTCTCCGTTGTATTAGATTGTCGATAATTGTGAATTTGTATCGGGTCAAACAACAGCACCTTGGTGAAGATGCAAATTTCTTGGCTCAACTTTTTACTGCTGTTGGCTAGTGGTAGCTGGTAAGTAATGAACATGATTTAGATTTCTGCATAGTATATTTCAAAAGCACTGTCAATCAATCCTAATAACGGTCTTCCTGCCTCGAATCCACCTGGTTAGCTGACATAGCCGGCATGCCAACCACGACGACAACTCATTGCACTCCCCACCCAGCCCCTACAAACAGGCATGATATCAACTCGTAACCACCCTAACCAATTCTCGTGTCACCTCAGCACTACTAGTTGAAATGCTTAACCCATCTTCGTACTAGGTATCTCTACAACCATTTTTTCTTTGCGAAAACTTATTAGGATTGCTCATTTCATAGCGAAATCTTCTATAGATTGATCATGCCTATTTTCTCTCACTATCAAAAAAAGAAAGTCATACCACCCTAATTTTTCCAAATTTATTGAGCTTTTTAATCATTATATCTCTACCTTTTAGAATTATTTCAAACTTTTGCCCAATAATCTTTGTGTTAACCAACGATTTAGGCCCGAATCGAGTAGAGTAACACCTTAAGTAAGACCTTACAAACCATTACCACTTACTCCGTACAAGTTGATCAAAGTGATTAAGTGCAAAATAATCTCTTTCAAAATACATATGCCAGGAGTTTCCTAACCCGACAAAGGAACAACTTAGTCCAAACTCGAGCCGAGCACGACCACAAAAGAAAAGTAAAACTATCCCAATTAAATTTTAACACAACCGAATTCTCATGACTCAAGCTCAAAAACCTTCGATTAAATTACACCGAATGTCGACTCTGCACTTTAATTTTTTCTTATTCACAAATCAAAACGGTCTAAAACAAGGAAAAACAATAACCACCTGGCTAAGAGACGGGAATCGGATCTAATCTATACTCTCCTCTCATAGAATCAGAAATTCACAAAGTCAAGCAAGCCCGAGAAAGAAAGAGAGATACAAAAATGGTGAGAGAAGTAACAGAGAGCTGCATAGATAGTATGTTAATGGAGATGGTATCATCATACTGCGATCGTTTCTACCTTAACAAACCTGATCTCGCAGCTCGTCGTATCGAAGCAATCGGTTATCAAGTCGGCCATCAACTCTCTGAAAGGTTTCGCTGTCAAAACCCTAATTTCACCTTTTTTCCCAATTTCTCGTGTTTTATTTTGTATATATATCTTGCATTTTACGTTTATGTAATTGGCGAGCTGTTGTGATCGATGATCTATTATTGGTTAACCCTAATTTCACCTTTTCCCCCAATTTCGCGGCTTTAATTTTGGATACAGGTTTATCTAATTGTCGAATTAGTTAATTGGATCATCCCTTTTGTTGTGATCGATGATTTATATTAGTTGATCGTAATTTCACCCTTTTACCCCAATTTCTCGTGTTTCATTTTATATATATCTTGCATTTCAGGCTATTGTAATTGGCGAATTAGTTGATTAGGTCATGCTTTTTGTTGTGCTCGTCTGCTCGATAGAAATTGATACTGTAGGTACTAGGTAGTATACTGTGGTTTTGATTGGAGGGATTGGGATTTGGGGTGATGAATTATTGATGAGGGTGTTTACTCTTTGAGCGCGGCTTTGGTACTGGGAAATTTTTTGAAAGAATGTTGGAGTTGCAGGTGTAATTTGTGGTTTTAGTGTGTTGAGAGACGGTGTATACTCGTATGAGTGAGTGATCAATAGAAATTGTAAATGTAGATAGTATAGTGTTTTTTTTAGGGTTTTGATGGGGGAATTTAGGTTATTTGAGTGATGATTTAGTGATTCGTGTGTTTACTATTTGAACACTTGATTGATACTTGGAATTAATTTGGAATTTTGGAGAAATGAGGAGGTGAATTTGTGGATTTAGTGTGTTTTCAATGCTACTGCGAACGCTTCTTTACTAGCTGGGCTGATCATGGATGGAAATTCGAAAGGTTATTTAGTGATGGTGTGTCAGTATTTGATATTTGGAGTACTCGTATGAGTGATCGATCAATATAAATTGATAACGTAGATAGTGTAGTATTTTTTTAGAGTTCTGATGGGATGCTTAGGTGATTGGAGTGATGACTTAGTGATGAGTCTGTTTACTCTTTGAGCGCGCTTTTGATTGGTACTCGGAGATGATTTGGGGAATGTTGGAGATCTGATTTGTGGTTTTAGCATGATTCAATGCTCCTGGGAACGCTTTTCTATAAGCTGTGAGCTGATCAGCTGATCATTGATTAAGATCCGAAAGGTTATTTAGAGACGGTGTGTAAGCGTTTGATATTTTGGTATTTGTAATTTATATTAGTGAAATGAAAGATTGTAGGATAGAAGCTGGAGTTTACCCAAGGGATGCAAACTGGCTTTTATTTTGTGTATGTCTTGCATCTTAAGTTTTATGTATTTGGCGAGCTGGTTAATTGGATCATCTTTTTTATTGTGATCGATGATCTATATTAGTTAACCCTGATTTCACCTATCCCCCATTTCGCTTCTTTAATTTTGTATGTATCTTGCTTTCAGGTTTACGTAATTGGCGAATTAGTTAGTTAGGTCATATTCTTTATTTTATCTTGATTGATAGAAATTGAGATTGTAGGTACTATAGTGTGCTTTTTACGGTTTTTGATTGGATATTTAGGTGAGTGGAGTGATGAACTAGTGATGAATGTGTTTACTCTTTGAGCGCGCCTTTGATTGGCACTTGGGAATGATTTGGGGAATGTTGGAGTGGGAGGTGTAGTTTGTGGTCTTAGTGTGATTTGATTGTCTTGCAAACGCTTGTCTACAAGCTGTGAGCTGATCATGGATGAAAATCCGAAAGGTTATGTATAGACCGTGTGTAAGCATTCGATATTTTGGTACTCCTATTAGTGATCGATCGATATAAATTGATAATGTAGATAGTGTAGTGTTTGTTTAGAGTTTTGATGGGATGTTTAGGTGATTGGAGTGATGAATTAGTGATGAGTGTGTTTACTCTTTGAGCTTGCTTTTGATTGGTACTTGGAGATGACTTGGAAAATGTTGGCAGTCGAATCTGTGGTTTTAGCGTGATTGCGATGCTCTCGCGAATACTCATCTACTAACTGTGAACTGGTCAAGGACAACAATCCCGAATGTTGTAGAGACCTTGTATAAGCGTTCGATACTAAGCTGTTTTTGGCTTTGAAATATGGAGTGAAGCAAGATGATTTGCTAAACTGTTATTTCGGTGTTGTAAAGTAATAACTGCTCGATTAACCCATCCTCTAGCCAATTTTCATAGTGGTTCATCTGGAAGCAAACTTACATATATATATATCGGTGAAACAAAATGGCTTGACTTAAACCATGCTTACCCTCCTTACCTTTTATATACAGTATATCGGTGAAGCTATTCAGTATTCACAGTATAAAACAACGGAAATTAATGTGAGTGTGGCGTGTGCAATTGTGGATTGTGAAACTTCTTTGTGTGTGGTCCTCATGTTTTGAACACTTGTCTTAGAACTCTCACATTTCCTTATTTAAGTTCCATAACCCAGATGTATGTTGAATACTCCCTCCCTCCAAATTCAAGGGCCTCATAAATTCGAAATCCCTACCACAAAAGAGATGGGAGCGGGATACTTGGATTTGAAGGGAGTGATTACTATACTATTTATTATTTGGTATCGTAAAGTGACAGTTGCTCTATTAATCCGTTCTCTAAACGATTTTTGTGATGGGTCATCCGAAAGCAAACTTCATGCATTGGGGTTATGCTGCCAGCTGCCTACATGTCATCTTTGCCCTCCTTGTCTTGCACTTTTCTTGGTGAAACTTTTTTTTGTGTGTTCCTCGAGTTTGAAAGCTTAATCTTAGAACTCATTTCCTGATATAAGTTCCGGAACCCAGATGTATGCTGACTATAGCCTGCACGTATTTTTGTAGCTTAGATTAATTTGGTAAATGCATTTATTCAAACAATTTTTAAACTGTTTAATTTCCGCGTTACTGTGCTTTTTTGGTAAATGGAATTTGTATTCTTGTCTTGCACTTAGATGCTTCTGTGAGAAGTTGAACTTTCTAATGGACATTGATTGTCAGGTATACCATGGAAAGGCCACGGTTTACTGACCATCTTGATGCCATCAAGTTCCTTTGCAAGGATTTCTGGTCTGAAGTTTTCAAGAAGCAAATAGACAACCTGAAAACGAATCATAGAGTGAGCTTCTGCTACTCTCTTTTCTTGAGAGCTCCACATTAGTTTATTTGAAGATATTTCGTGTTAATATGTTGAAGTATTTTGCTACCTGTTAGGGAACTTTCGTACTGCAAGATAATCGATTCCGTTGGCTTTCAAACATTTCCCTTGAGCCATCGCATGATGTCTCTGGGCCAACTCAAGATGGTGATGGAGATTTGGCGGAGAACAAAGCACCACAGGCCGCACAAGTAGCACAAGCAGCAAGCATGCATCTCTACTTTCCATGTGGAATCATAAGGGGGGCACTGACAAACTTAGGAATACCATGCGCTGTTTCTGCTGATATTTCAAATCTACCTGCATGTGAGTTCTCTCTTTTACATGTGTAGATTTCCCTCAAAGCTAAAACAAAAACACGACGTTGGTTTTTGTAAGTTGTGCAAATTATGTCATTGTTTGATGTCTAAATGTTTGGCCCTTTTTATTGCTGGTCTTTGTGTTGGATTTGAACTTTGTGTTTATAGTCAATAATTGTGTTTCTGTGTTTAATACTGGAAGGAGAGACGCCACTAGGTAGCTTAAAAATTCTGTTCTTACCTTTCTTTCTTTTCCTTTTCAAATTATTGAGATCCTGATCCTTAGAAAGTAAAAATGATTTTAGTGAACTTCACTGGAGGGTAGGTGGTTAGAAGGTTTTTGGTATGAGCTTAGCTTGAAGGAGCTGGTTGCCGTTTGATCTGGATAGTATTATTCAGGGTGGCAAATTGCTCTTAACAATAAAAGTTGAACCGACTATTTCATCGTTGGTTTTGTGGCTTTGTCAGACATGTTCTGATTGATAAAGAGGAGTGTCTTTGTCACAAACTTTTACGGCTCATTATCCCAGTGCTAGAGGACTAGAGGCATATGAGGGGTTGGATGTACACAACAGTACCCATTTGCTATTCTGATAACTGCTGACTAACTGTTACATGAAAATTGTGCTGAGATTTGTATCAACGGTCTTCTCCTTCATAATATGAAATTGTAGATAGTTTAGTGAGCCATTTTACTTTATTTCAAAGCAAAAAAACAAAGTAATAGTTGGGTTCATTGGTAATTTGGTACTAGACAAGTCTCTTGCGCCATGGCGCCATTATTGAAAATAGTGCTCTCTACACTAGTAATGTTGTCATATGTAACCTGTACTATGATGGATAAATTGAACCAAACAGGGTCCTTGGTTCAACACTGTCTCTAGAATTAGCATTTGTCCATACAAAATTCACCTCTAGATTTAGGTCCGTGTAAGAGGATGTGGACGTTATCTTTGATCTTTGCTTCATGTTGTTTTGATTCTATAGAACATGTTTGGGGGCAAAAATGCTTCTATGGCTTTGGCAATGACAAAGATTCAGTTATTGTCACATTCTAAATTGGATTTTCCAACACGGCGTTTCTCTACTGAACAGGTTCGTTTGTGGTGCGGATAAAGGCTTAGAGTTGGCTTCCTATCCAGGGTTATGTACTTACGCCAAATTAATTGTCGAGTTGGTCATGCAACCGAGATACCATGTCTTGGTTCCTTCTGTGTGTACTCTGTTTGAACGTCATGGAGGATGCACTTTCAGGAGAGGACGTATGCGGTAGCATTTGGGGTTCGGGAACACTTTGAAGCATAATTTCTTTGTGCATTTGCCCACCTTTTGTATAATAATATCGAGTATATTTCAAGTTTTCAAAAGGACCAGTAATATTTACGGGTTTGCAACTGTGTTTTTTCTTTGTTTTGGGCCAAAGCTGGTGATGTCTCAAGTCTCTCGACCTTGTGTGTTTTTAGAAAGGGTTATGCTCATTCGTGGACATGATTACTCAATCATGGACAGGAATAGTAATCATGTCCATGAATGACCATCATACCCTTGTCATTTCTACCTACTTGTATTATTTTCCTTTTTGTTTCACGATCATAATCCTGTCAAATTAATCAATCTAACTCGCACCGACAAACCACCGGCCTTCCTCACTGCCACCTCCCCTACACAGCCAACCACCGGACCATCCCCACCCACTCTTCTCCCTGCACCACCCATACGTTTAACAAAATAAAAAAAAAAAATAGAAACAAACAAAAAAGAAAAAACGAAAAATTAGTGCCAATGGTGTACATTAATCATCCCAATAGTTTATAGGAGTATTTGCTTAGTAGAGAGCAAACGAAGGTCAATATACGGCATTGTTTACACGTTTCATACATTCCCAATGATTTTTTCAAACAGTAATTTTTATAATCCCCAATTTTCTTAACCCTAATTAAATCTATTCAACTTAATTTGATACAAAACAATTGATGCAAAACTAACGAGGTTAGAGTTCTTGTTAAAAATGATATGAGTAATTAAGATCCTTGATTAAGTAATTTGTTGAGAGTTAGATTAATTTTGAGTGGGAGAGTAAAAGAGAGAATTTTTTTTTTGTTTGTATTTAGATCAAGGGTAACGTGTGGAAAACTTATGACAAAAAGTTTATGAAAGAGTAAAACTCGTCCATAAAAGAGAAATGACGTTTAGAAATTTACATACACCGAACTAGATTTGCCCCGGCAAATGGGTCATCTGAGTCTGGTTCGGTCGGTTCACTTCCTGTCAGGTTATTTTCAAATCAATAATTACTAGATTTCATACCCGTGCGTTGCACGGGTTACAACAATTGACTCACCTCTAATTGATATGGGATTTTGTGGGCGAACATTAAACTCATTCGATGTTTTGATACTCCCCCGTCTCAATCATTTGATAAGTTTGATACCCCTATCTCAATCATTTGATCATGTTTAAAAAAAATTCAATTGATG